>JAOUZG010004505.1:2007159-2039828 GCA_026289955.1 Argiope argentata | reverse complement strand
AACTTTGAACTAATAGTAGGAACTGAAATGTTTTCTTAGTAGATTTCAAGGATAATATGTGATTATTAGACAAGATATTTGGACATAAAAGAACATGTTTTGAAAAATATCTAATGAATTGTGTGTATAGTATATATATAACATAATAACCTTTTGAGTAGATAATACACATAAAACATAATAACTTTTTGAGTAACTCATATACTCAAAACATAATAATGTTTTGAGTAGATCATATACATAAAACTTAATAGTGTTTTGTGAACGTAATATATTTAATATATCCATTATTATTTCGTCTATTTAACCAAAATGGTGAACAGTACCTGTAAAGCAGCTGGGAAGATTCACAACGAATGCAAATAATAGCATAAAAAGAACAAAAATATGATCGCATATAACGAAAACTAACAAGCAATGCATGCCAACAAAATTATTAATCGAAGGTGAAACAAAATGTCTGACGTTTATTAATTAGAAATTCATTATGTAAAGGGATGTAGAATTCCTTTTAATGATTTCCCGTGACCTAAATACTTTTTTTGCAATTCATTCTATTTGTATTTTGTGTTGTGTATTCACAGCCTACACAATAAAATTAAAACCATAGCAGCGCTTTAGCGTGTGTTTATTTAAGCCCGACTGTATTGAACAAAGTTCCAAAATAATCAAAGCAAGTTATACATAGCCTACATTTCCCCACAAATGCGTACTAGGAAAAGGGTATAAGAAATAAAAAAAAAAACGATCGCCGGCTTCAGAAAAGATTTGAACGAAAAAGACGGCGTATTCATTTCTACGTGATTCTCATTCAAAAGGAATGCCTGATAATTTATTCAGAGCTTCGAATTTCTTTCGTGTGCGCGGCACGGAATGCTCCGGGAGCACCATTCCTCACGCAAACAGCTCATCTTGTCTAAAAACTCAAAAGGATACATTCTGGGGGATGCACAAAAGGATTCATATAATATGGAATGCCATTGATACCTCCGTAATGTGTGTTTGTGCATTCCTTTTTATTTCCAGCAAAGAAATCCCAGAAATGGTTCGCTTCAGAATTTGAGGTAAAAATCATTATCCATTTTGATGCATTCATTCAACGTAGTTTTCCTGAAAAACAAAATCATAATATTTTCTTTCAAATATTTTAAATATTCAAGCATTAGTGACTTTTGCTGCAGTTAAATAACATCATTGTCTTCATCGTGATAAGTGATACACATACATTTAGATAAATTTTCTTATAAAAATCGTAAAGGCATTTTTGTTAATAAGGGTTTTATAAGACAATGCCACTTCAATTTATTTATAGAAATAAATTATTAATAAAGAAATATTCATTTTTAACTTTAATTAATACTTTAAAGAATAAAATACTCGAATGCTCTTTTTCTCTTATTTTTCTATAAATAATATCTAAACTTTTCTGGAGGCCTTATTGACCTGGTGTTAAGGTCTTGTTACGTGATCAGTAGGGCTTCAGGTTCAAAGCCTGATTCCATCATAGAATAGTCGTGTAAGGGGGCGTATTGAACGTTAAACCCGTCAGGGTTAAACGTCCTCCCGTTGATGTATTGAGTTGGGTGTGCCAGTTCGGGTGCTCTCCTCATCATCTGACCAAGGTTCAAAATTATGAGGTCCGTACCAAAACAGCCCTAGTGTTGCTTTACAACGGGACGTTAGCATAACTAAACTAAACCAAGCTTTTAGGGATAATATAAATATTATACAGAAATGGATTAAGTGCTACATGAAAAATCAATACTTCTAGCTAATTTTTTTTTTCAGAATTTTACTATTTATTTGAAGTATTAAAAATTTCTGTCTGTTTAAGAATTTCACTATAGAGCAGAACAGTGAAATTGCTGACACTGCTATGCTTATCAAATGGATTTTAGCGTATATATTTTCATTAATAACTCCTAAATCATCAACTGCAGCTGGTTTTGGATAGTGAATTGTACGATGCTGGTGATATTTAGCAAATTACTATCAACTTATTAACAAAATTAATGGATTAATTAATCATATAAAAAGTAATCAGGTAGCAATCAGAATCCACGCACAAAGATAGCAAACAGAATCAAGATTATATGGATCGTAAGATCTAATTACCGTCGTTACACCACGCAAAAGCTTTTGCCCGATAAAGCAAGATAATGGATTGCAATCAGGGGTAAATAACTTGTTGGTCTTTGTCAGCAAAAAAATTGAAAAAAATAAATGATATCTACATAATACCTACATTTTCATATACCCCTAAAGTCAAAGCTTGATTGAGACGATATTCAGCATTGATACCAGTGGTATTGCATTTCTCCAAAAGAACTGGACTACAACCCTACTTTTATTGAAACACTGGAGTATAAAACTTTGATTATACTGAAATATGAATGGTTTGTCTTTCTTCAACTTCCTTCAAAACTTTTGAATGCAAAAATTGTATTTTCTTCTTTTGATGAATCAAACAGCATTCTGTTATTTCTAAACTGTTCTCACCCTTTCTGTTCTTTTAGAAAATTTAAAGATATTAAGACTGACACGCATTTGTCTTGCAATTGATTGTTTTTCCCCACATTATGCGGTTAGCATTGCTATAATAAAATGCGGTTATCGTTAAGGTATCACCCAAATTATATAACGTCGCTAATTCTCGTACTGCCAAAATTAAATAAACTCTAATAATATTGAATAAAAGTAGCTGATCCAAATTATAACAGAATTTGTCTTGGTGTTTTTTTAAGTTAATTTACTTACCTATGAATCCAACTCATTTTGACTTCAAAAGAAAAGTTTTGATGTGTATTTAGTTCAACAATATAAAATAAAGCTTTCATTTAAGAAAAATAAATTAGAAATTACTGAAGTAATTAATAATTATCAATAGTGAATTTTCTTATTTATTGTTAAAACATCTTTATTTGTTAGTCTTCAAATATTTATAATTTATCATATAAAACTAAAGCCTTTTCCATGCTTCCAAATGCTATTTTAATCCTTTGCATTCCGATGGGGCTTCTGACGCGCCATTCAAGATTGGGCATCATTTTGACGTTTTTATTTATTTATTTTTCAAATTTAATATTTAAAAACACCAACATGAGGGTTTAGAGATATAGATTAATTTTTTAAATAAATTCTAATTAAAAGAATTATGTATATTTACTTTTCATAGCAATAAACAAATCTTTGTATTAGGGAAATGATTTTGCATCTAATTACTTTTCGGAATTCAAAGGGTTAATGGTAATTATCGATGGGTTAACTCGAAACTTCAATACAAAAACATAAATTAAAAATGAGTAAAAAGCGAATCTTATGTGAATGTTGAATGGAATAATAATAAAATTTGAAATATTTTTCAATGATGCGGAATAGCAAAGAATGAACGAAATAATGATTAACAAATGTCAGTAATGAATGACTTTGCTTCGTAATAAAGTGTGTTAAGTGACTCGTCCCCAGATATTCACAACTTTTCATGGCGTGTTCAAATTCCTTCCAGGTTTATTCTGGGAGAGAACAATCAAAGCGAAAGAAGGGGGGCGATGTTCTTTTCCAAGATTTTTGGTAGTGGCAGTGACATGTTTCCTTTGATAAAGATCTCCGTGGGTTTCTTTCCTTCCCAAAAGAATAACCCGAAATTCTGCACGCGATTCTTTCATTCCACGCCACTAATTAGTTACAGAACAAGCCGCGAGGCAATTTGCAAATTGTAATCGAACTTGTTGACACAAAAGCTTAGAAACATCACGATTTTTCGTTGCAGGAAGATGAAAGTGTCACAAAGTTGCATTTCACAACCTTGTATTCGTTTCCTAATGCTTTGACAGCGATGACAGAGATGGATGAAAATCTTTTGCGCGAGAAAGACGCAGAAAATTATAATTTGTCCTGGAAAATTAAGATAACAGTAAAGTATTCAGAACTTGCGCCGATTATTTACCATTCATTGATGGGGAAGTCGTGTCTCAAATTCTTCTTGCTGCTGCACGAAAGTGGAAAAAGGGATATTTCATTGGCGTTCAACGTGTTTTATTTTGGATACATTTTTGAAAATTTTATTTTTAGGGTTAATGAAAATAGAAAGTAATAGAACCGATTTTAACTGATATATCCCTTGTATTTCTGAGATTTTATTTTGATTTTAAGGACGTCCCGCTTGTTGCGTATAATTTCAAATTTCTTGTGAAAAAAATTACTCAACAAACGCTTTCCACAAAATTATAATTATTAGACGAACACAGTACAGGTTTAATTACAACCCGATACAAGGAACATTTAAAAAACTCATTTGTGAATGCTAAAGAATATTGGTAATGATTTAAAAAACGAAGTCATAAATGAGCAAAATTTATAATTATAGCAACATAAGAAAATCTATTTTAGTAATATGAAAAAAGACGTTTTTATGTTTAAAAAAAGATAGTTAAATTCCATCAGACCTTACGTTTTTATAGCAGAAATATTTAAAATTTCAAGGCTGATAATGATTTTATGCATTTATTTAAATTCTATAAAATTTATGAATTAAAATTAATCTATAAAGTCCATTGACTTAATATATGTCATTAGCATTTCCCAAGACTAAAATTTTCTAATTTACTTTAAAAAAATTCTTAAGTTTATTTTTCAACTATACAAATCAATAACAAAATCCCCCCCCCCAAAGTTTACTAAGGCTGTAAAAAAGTGTGAAAAAGTGATTTTATTTTTTTGCAATGTCAGAAACTCAGCCATGATTTTGTGTTTAGATCCATATATATATGAACCAACGGCTGAGGTATCGAATTTGAAAACAATACTTTTTGACATAATACTTCTTGAATACTTCTACAATACTTCTTGAATTTTTTATCCTATTTATGTATGAAATAGATTTCAAAAGTGAAGGATATAATCTTCATTAAAATTTTTTGGATTATTTTTTTACAGTAACTAAATACATTATGCTTCAAAATTATAACCTTGTATTTTCTTTCTATACTAAAATCTTTATGTTTTTAAAAGTGTGCTTAGTCTGGAAACAGGCATAGGGCGATAGTAACGAAAGAAAAAACGTGTTATTTTCTGAAAATACGAAAATGAAAAGACATTACAGCGCTGTTAGTATTTTTATATGATATTTCGTTACGACATATGAAATTTATGTTTATTCAAATCTTTATGATAATTGATAATCACATGGTACAGATAATATAATTAAGCATATAAAATTGTAAGTAATTTTGATGTCTTTGGATTTTAGTTATGAACTGTAATTTTGTTCAATTAGTTTTCTTTAAAAGTGTATAGTAAGGCTAATTTTTTTCTATATAAAGTAGAATGTTCGAAATTGATATTCCAACTACAAAAATATGGCACTTATTGTTATTTTGAGCAGAAAAGTATTATTAACACTTATTATTTTGAGCAGAAGAGATGTCAGTGAATAACACAATCTCCATGACTTAGATTAATTATCAAAAAAGAGTGATGTGTTGCAGATAAACAAATCCGAATTCTCTCAATAGAAATTGTAAATTTATTCAGAGAATTTTGTGCTTAATTAACTCTTTATCAGTATTTCAAGAAAGTAAATTTTCTAAATTAATGGCTAAAATTAAAAGAGTATTTCAAAATTTTAATTAAATACACTAGAAACCATTTATAGCAAGTTTAAAATTAAAGGTAGGATATGAAAATAGTCTTTTGATGAATTTTGGTATTGATGTTCCATCTAAAATTTAGCAAAGAGCAGTTTTCTGGTATAAAAAGTAAATTAATACAATCGGTATTTCATACATGTTCAGAAATAATATTTTTAATTATTTTTGTAATAACAATTATTTCTTCATTTCTAATCCAATAAAAATAATAGATGAAACATTAATTATATAAATAATGCCATTTATAATTTCTGGACGTCTAGAGATTTTGATTTCTGTCATTTGTTAAGCAATTAATTGAACTGAAATTGATGCAAATTAGCTTTATCCAATCACTTTCTTTTCGATGTATTACTATAGAAATGTTTAATATGGATAAGCAGAGATAAGCAATTTATAATTCTTATTCTTATTTGATTTTTGCCCAAAATGATTTTCTTTGAGAAAATTGTTATTAATTTTGATGCAAATTGTTTGATTGACCTCATTAATCAAAAAAGGTAAATTATATCGAAAAATATTTGGGTTTTGACATAAGTAATATAAATGTAATAAATAAGTAATATTAACAAGTAATAATATAATTAATAAATTATAATTTAGTTAATATAGTATCATTAGTCCCAGAATATAATTAATAAATACAAAATAATAATAAATAGTATAATTTTATAATAAAAGCTTTATTTTAATTGCTTCTTTCAGCCTGAGATCTCAACATTTTTGGTGCATCGGGGTCGTGGTGTTTCATTTAATGCTTAATATTTTATTCATGCTGGGTTACGATATTTATTAAACCTGGAAGATTCAAGTGTAATCACTTCAAACTTCGAGTAAAGATTGTTCTATGGCAGCTTTTCCTTTACTAATTTTGGATTGTTTTATTTAATATAAAGCTAAAATGTCCATAATAAGAAACTAATAAGCATGCAAGAATTTCTAGTCATATCTTGTTACATCTTGTTGACTTGGATGTTTGGAGAATGAATTGTCACTTAAGAGGATCCTTTCGAATGTATATACAAGTGTGTATATCTATGAGTGTGCAAGAGAGAGAGAGTATATGTTAGCATGAATGTATGTATATATACGGATGTAAAGATACAAAATAATAAATATAGTAATACATAAAAAATATAAAAAACATAACAGAAAGTAAAATTGAGAATTGAAAATAAATCAATGAAAAATCCCTATTTTCATGTAAAAATAGGGAAGAAAAGTTAAGTCCATGCAGAATAAATGCGCTACAAAAAGAAATTCAAAGAATGGTGTGAGAATAAATTTTAATCTATATTAAAATTGAAATATGTATGTATATAGGAGAAAGTAAAACATGGCGAAGAATCCATTTATTCCACGGCAAGAAATGGATCGCAAGATTAATTATAGTGCTTTCTGCAAACAACATCGAATAAATATTGCCGATGTGCCTTAGTCAAAACAATGCATGAATCTATTTATTTCAGTGCAAATATCCCTAAGCAGTAAGTAATAAACGATTTATATTAAAATCTATTTATCTTTCCGGTATTTTTCAGAAACCTTAAATAAAAAATAAATAAATATCAAGTTGTAATTGAACTCAATATTTTTTTTTCACAAAATCTCACTCATTTATATTATTTTATGCATAAGCCGCAATTTTTTTGTCAAAGCATTTCTACATTGAAATATCAATTGAAAAATTAAATTCAATAATTAATTATGCCTATTTCAGTTTTGGTTGTCTTTAAATTTTTCTTTAATTTGTCACTGCTTTATAATTTAGATTTACTGCTGTTATTTCCTATCTGTATTGTCCTGAGAATCTCGTCATAATGAAACGAACTTTTAAATGTATCTGCACTTATTGCATTCACTCTTTTAGTTCTAGAATTTCTGATAGTCCACAAAATCGAAAGTTTCGACTATCACTTTGTTATCTTCATAGGCATAAGGTTCTGTGAAATAGGATATCCAAAAGGTGGACTATTCGAAACTATTTTCCGAACGATCTGAAGGTGACACTATAACGCGTCGTTCATGGCGCTATCAAAAAGGGAAAAATAGCTTACCGAAAGGGAAAAAAATTTAAAGCTTTAGGATCATTTTTCATTCTAGAACAGTATTTTCAATCCCATTCCGGAGAATAGTTCTTTAAGATATTCGAAGCGGAATACCTCGAATATTTGAGCTTTTGTGCGAATATGTTGCCTCAGGCTAACTCAAAAACGACATGAAAGTGAAAGATTGTTGCACTCGTTTTGTTTCTCTTTGATTCGTACACAAAACGCCTCTGTAGATTCTCTCAGTCAAATTGAAGTTTCCTGAGATAATATTCTCGCTCAAATAGTGCCATCGAAGCGTAGAAATCTTTCAGAAAAGAATGTAAGTATCTGTATAAAAGCTTCCAATCTTCATCGTTGATAAGAGATTTGGGGGGGGGGTAATACAGAATATTATGTTCCAAAAATCTTTATATTGTTTGAAATCCAAGAATTTTCAAAAACATATCCTTGGAAAATGATGATATTTTTCTTGATATTTAAATGTTTTTTTTCTTGTCAGCATTGTTACAAATGAATGTTATAAAATTGAATATAATAAAAAAGCTTCGACATATAAAAGAGTTAATTTAAAATTTATTAATAAACCAGCAAAATACAGAAAAAATGGAATGCTGTAGAAGAATTGAATTTTCAAGAAATTCAAAAGAATATCAAATTCATACAGAAAATAAATATTTTGAATTCCTTTATAGTTTATAAATCTGGTTTGAAAAATTTTAATGGAATATTTCAGAACTAATGCAATATAATATACTCATATTGCAGTAGTTCAATTAAGATTCCTTTAAAAATTTTGAAAATAAAATATGCAAGAATAAATGCATATCTTTGTCTCTTATAATAGATTGTTTTTCTCATTGCTGTATGAGCAAGATCTTTAATTCTTGTGTATGTTAATTCATCATTCATAAATTTCTAAAGACAACTTTTCAAAAGATTTTATTAAAGAATTTTCAGAAAGCTCGATTAATTTTTTTTGGTGTTAATTCTTGCGAAGTTAGCAGTTGCATTTTTTGTATGATTTTTAAAGAAGATATAAGAAAAGATAAATAAGATTTTCTTCCGTTTCAAACAGTTCTCGGAATCTTCTTTATTAGACGCTTTGAGGTGAATGAAAGTTTTCTAAATTTGTGTTTACCAATTGATTCTCAAAACGCTTTTAAGTTGGAACTTCAAGATTTGTCTGATACCTTAATATTTTTTTCTCTTGTTGGTCAATTATGGTGCTCTCGTAAATCGAACAGTTTAACAGTTCTATTTCCTTCTCTTATCTGTAGATGGAGCATGAAATTAAATTCGGGCTGTAATACCCGGTGATGTTGATAGAAAGACGAATTCAACAAATGAAACTACTGCATTTAATGGAATTTTCAACATTTAGAATTCTTTTGTTTTCCTTTCTTTTCAGGAATATTCACATCCAAATAACTATTGTAAAATCAATCAGGTTTTCCACAATCTAATTTCCAGACAGTTTAAAAACTAAAGGAAAGTTTCAAATATCATTCTTAAAAAATCCTTATTGTAACTGCTGTTCATTTGAAATCTTAGATTGTTCCTATTGAACTTTTTATTGGGTTACTGTATTGTATGTGAGAACTCCAGGCTGAATCATATACTACTGTTACTTTTAAACAGTTTCAAATCTTTTTGAATGTCATTCATCAACTTTTTGTTCATTAACTTTCGTTCACATTTTCCAAAAATAATCCTTCATTTATTTGCATAAAAGATGAACTATATATGAATAAAAAATTTAATATCAGTTTAAATGATTTTTATTTTTGATGCTTTTGAATGCCTGGTATAAAAAATAGCATTTAAAGCCATTAAAATTTCTGTTGTTTCATATGTTCTAGAGACTATATAACTATACTACCTGGTATTTTGATATAAAAAATGACGTTACTTTACTAGCCTCAAGATATATTTCCCCTAATCCTTTCTCTGGGGGGGATGACCTAGAATTGTGGATGATATGCTTCCAGGTGGATCTCTCCACCATGGAAAGTACACAAATACGTGGGTTGGAGGGGGGGGGGTCCTCTCATCAGTGTCAAGACGTACTTCCTCGGGAAGGGTTGTACCGCGACCGGTGATGGCTCTTAGGATTCGACCATAATTCCTTGCTTGCTGTTACGGTGATCCAGTTACTCATTTTTCAGACTTATTCCATGTGCGGTCATGTCGGATAGTCTGGTATGACTCCCCATGATGTTACTTGGAGGTCATTATTACAATTTATTCTGAGTCTCGTATATTTTCGTATCCGTGCCATTTTTGTGAAATTTGGAACTCAGAAAATAATTAAGTAGCTGTTCCTGAAATTTTGTTTATTACTTTAATCTGCCAAATATGGAATTTATAAAAAATATCGTCTTTCTGCAATGTATTTTGTTTCAACTGCTCATCAAATCTATCGATCTTAATCAGATCGATCTTAATCGATCTAATTCATAAACATAAAGAAACATGTTAAACAGTTTTTATTCTTCTTAAGTCAACATTCTTGGAATCAAATAAAGATATTTTTTCTTTAATTACCATTCTGCAGGACAGGATTTCTTATAAATGGATACGATTTTAAATATGATTAAAACTAAATTTTTACGAAATTTTTAGACTTGTATATAATTTTTGTATATGATTATTATATTTGACATTAATTAAATTCTTCTGAAATTTCAGTTTATAGACAAAGAAAGTAAAAATGAGCTATTTTCTTTCTTTGACGATGAAATGTGGAGGACAAAACATTTCAGACATAGAATAAAAATTTCACACGAAATTACTCATATTTTACCAAAACAGTAAACAGCTACCAGATTAACTTGAAAAATAGTCACATATAAGTGAATATTATAAAGTTGAATATTTATTTAGCTTTATATAAATTTAGTTATAACTGTCTCATTTGCAATAACTTAAAAAAAAAACTTTAGTATCTCATTAAAAGGGAAAATTTTTGCAGTGTTGTCATTTTTTCCAAAGTCTATCACACACACACACACATACAAAAACACACACTCTGATTTGTATAATACTATGAAAATTATATTACCTGTTACTCCAATTATAATAATATAATACAGAATTGAATTTTCAACGACTGAGAAAGAATTAACTATTTTAAAAAAGACAGAAAAAAAATCTAAAATTTCAGTTGTAAAAAAATAAATTAAAGCTTTCCTTCAAGACAAATTGTTACTTCTCAATTTTTTCCCTTAATAAGGAAAAGGTACTTAATACAATACTATCAATATTTCACTCTAAATAAGCACATTATTCATTAAATATCCACTTTATTGTTAACAGAAAAATTCCCTTGCGTTTAACGTGATAAAATTGTACTGCTATCTTACAAGCTCTGTAAATTAATTGAATAAAGTAATTAAAAATTTCATTGAGGTAATCGAAAATCATTTGTTCTAAGCGATATGCAGAGAAAAATAAAAACTTGGAGCGCGGAATCCAATTCCGCATTAATTATCACTGATGAGGAACCAGACTTTCGTCTTTCAAATATCTTCACACTCTAGTCGAACGATCGATAATCGAGAAGAGGCCTTATTTATATCGATATTTTTTCTTGCTATCCGTTTCCCTTCATCGAAAAGCATTTTTAATTAAAATCCTTCGAAGAATGACCCAACAGATGGCGCTGTTTTCCGAGACTAGCCGGATTTTGCTTAATACTTCTTTCTTTAATGAGTTTGAGGTTATGAGGGTAAGGGGAGGAGGTGATTTCAGAATTCTGTGTTCTGCGAGAAATGCGTGGAATAAATAACAAAAAAAGTAAAAATCGGGGAGAAAATTATGATAATCTTGGAACTCTGATATGCAAATTAAAGGCGTTCGGCGGTAAATATTTCTGAGATGGATTAAAAGCAGTCGCAATGATCATAATGGCGTAAATGCGTTCATTTTGAGATTATTATGGAGAAAGAATGATCTTGAGAAATGCAGAGAAGTGATGATAAACATATCAACCAAATGGTCTTTCGTAAATTTATTTATATTATTAAAAGCGGGATCCGTTTAAAGTGGCGAAGTAGTAGTTAGGGGCTCCATTATTCTTAATCGAAAAATCGAAACGAAATATATCAAATTTAATGAAAGTTGGGTTTTAGTTAAATGGTAAAGCTCATGTTACTGTAAATAAATGCGGGATACTTAAAAAAATCTGATGAATCTTATTGAATGATGAAAGAATAAATGCTCGCAAGATATCAAAAGTATTCCAAAATAGTATTCTCGGCAAATATGTCTGTACTACACACTAAAAGGACAAAAATCTTTCTTACTTACGAAGTTGTAAGCTCAAAAAATAGCATTGAAACTGTATCGAAGAATATAAAATAAAATAAATATAATCTATCCATGCTTTTTGCTAAAAATAGGATCAATTTGTTTTCTTTACAGTATTTTATTACTTACTCTATAGTAAATAATGAAATATGTTTAAACAATAGGTAGTGGACCTCCCAATTTTGTCTTGCATTTGCATAAATGTATAATACCTTTTTCAACTTAAGAATATTGTGGATCTTAGGTAATGTCGGGAATGTTTTGAGTACGCAGATTTTTATTTTAACACATGAAGTTTATATCCTTCATATTGCAGTAAAGAAAATCCATTATTTGTTCATAATTTGCATGTCATGTTAAAACAATAATTTCAAAAAAAAACCTGATTTTCGAAGCGAATCTATTGATTTTACTCCATGTTGCGTGTAATATCTGACGATTAATTGTGACAACAATGCTAGGAAATCGAATATGTGTTTTGAATGACTTTTTTTTCAACTGATTTGAAACAGAAGTGCAATTATAGTCAGAAGATGGTATATTTAATTTCATTTATTTAAATCATTGCATTTTTAAAGTATAACTTTTACAATAATACGGCATAACATACGAATAGAAATTCAACCCATCGACTGATATAATTTATCATTTTATGCTAATTTATACTTTAAATTATAAAACTGTGTATAAAATTTCATGTACCTAATTTTTTGAATTGTTAATTATACATGCGCACAAGGGCACAAACAAGCACTTGGGTACTAGCTTGAAAATTTAAGGGCAAATTTGATACGGATCTGCATATAAGAGGCTTAGCTTTAGCATTAAATTGACACTTGGGCAATCCACAAACAGTGAATTTATGCTTTTAAAATTTTGTTAGAAATATGTAAATGCGGATGTAAAGATTGTAAATTAAATTTCTTCCATCATACGGAAAGCATTTTTAAGTTTTCATATTCATAGACAGACATAATTCCGAAAATTATTTTTTGGGATTCAGAGATTTCTGAAATTTTCAAAAGGTCCGGTTAAGCTTCTTTTTTTTCTATCTATATTTTTCTGCGATATTTTCTCTCCTGTTTCACAAAAGAAAAAGTAAAACAGAGAAAAATGTGAGAATATTTGAGAGGGAAAACATGAAGATATTTAAATGTTTGATTTTTAAGCTTGAAGAGCCCTAATTTTTTTTTTTTTCATAAATGAAGAAAATTTAAGGATCTTTTTCTATTGATTGATAAAAATTATTCAAAATTGATATTTAGAATAATGACTTTAACATTGAAAGGTCAACTTCGAAAACATTTGAAAAAAAGAACTTAAATAATTAATGTTTTCTGTAGAATATTCTCTGCTCACAAATCAAAATAATTATGCTGATCTTTTTAACCTAAAGTTTTGCAAAGAATCATTATGGATACTGATATCATCTTATCATTTTTTGCAATAAATACATTTTATTGCCATTTATCTTCCTCACAAACAGACCCTATTAGAACCTTATACATTTTGAAAATATGTATGACTAATGCTTAGTATGAATTACATTACATAATACTTCTCAACAAAATAGATTTCTTTTGTTCTGCAACGCCCTTCAGACTGTAACAGACTACTTGTCATAAGGAAACTTTTAAAAAAATCTCATAAAAGCCTCTTTCTATTCTTTTTATCATAATAAAAGCTACCATATAAATTCTGAAAGGAAGTTAATGCTATATAATTTTAAAAGATTGATCGGAATCCCATTTATTTATTGGTTTCTAATGCATGCTCTAAGAAATCGCTGCCGTTTCAATTTTCTTGCTACAAGAGAAGGAATAAAAATCTTTAACACCTTTGACATTTATTCTAGTAATACATATAAGATTTCCTTTTCTAAATTAATCGTGTATAAGGAATTCCTTAAATAAATCTCTAAGCAAAAATGTTCAGGGAAAGATTTCATTCTTGTGTTCTAGTTTAAATCAGCGTCTTTCATGTTAAGACTCCTTGTATAAACGATACCAACCCTTTACAAAATAACTTTAATATAATTCTGTATTCACTTTCTTCACTTATTTTATAAAAATCATTTCATTCATTATGTTTTATTTTTATTACATTTTTATTTTATTTTATTTTATTGTATTTTTAATCCTTTCTTCTTTCAATTTTTTCAATTCTTAATTTCTTCTTCTTCTAATTTCAATTAGTTCACACTCTGTCGATGTATATTTATATATATAGCGAGTTTCAATAGTTAATACTTTATTCTTTTACTCAAGTTAAAGTACAGTTTTTAAAAACTCACATTTGATGGCCCTTGACGTTAATACAATTTTTTGATATTAATTCATTAATTAAATTTAATTAATTTGCAATACTTTTAAGAGAATTTTAGCAATTTGTAATTAAAATTGAAATAAACAAGCAATTGCCCAATCAGTGAAATGGGAGAATATCAGTATTTTTCACGTGAAAGTGAAGAAGGCAAGTTTAGTTCTTGGGAAAAATAATAACTTTGTATAATTTTTTTTTAAATTTTTGCTTTAAGTTCAGGTTTTATCCAATTGATTTTCTATTGAAAGTTAGCAGTTGTAGCTTAGTGGTTTGAAGGAAGGATTTAAAAAAACTGAAGAAATTTTAATCTTTACATTCAATTCCCATTTCTCTCCTTAAAAGCTTTATCATCAGTTTTTGGTCTTGTGTAACTTTAGGTTGACCAAAGTGTCAAGAAGGAAATTCGAGGAAGATAATGGAAAATTGCAAAGAAATGTGCTTCTTATTTTGCCACTTAATATTGTGATTCTGTCATATGCATGTGCATATTTATAATATTTGTTATTATTTAATAAGAAAGTAACTAAAATAAAAAAAATGTTCATCTAAGCAGATTTTGATTTCAAAAAACTATATTACCTTTTTAAAAAAATATTTTTTAAACAACTTCATGTTTCATTTATTTAAACAATTTAATTAGAAATCTGTTCTAAATTATGATTATGGAGCCTATTTCTATCGCACTTTAAACCAATGCAAGATCTCATGTTCATGTTAGTTGTGAAAAAAAGCACACACCCCGTGCTGTATTTGTCAAGAGTTCAGAGAAATGCAAGAAAGACTCCCTACTGTCATAAAAGTTGGAAAATCGAAATAAGTATCAAGTATATTTATTTAATAACTATGTACATGTGTCAAAAATTGATTACCAGACTTGGATTTAGCTAATATTATACTAATAAAGTTTTAAATTTAATAAGTCTTTTTTGTACTTTTGATCACATATCTTTTATGTATTTTTTTTTGTTATGCTCGTGATTCCCAGTTTAATTCCTTGTTCTGTTTTTGCAACAAGAGTCTGACAACTTTTCTCGATTTTCATTTTTTTAATGCTTTGGAACATAACCTATGCTTGTGGAATCCTTGATCTCACCATTAGTTGGTCTCAAATGTTTATCAAAAATGACGGAAACGCTCACACACATATCCTTACGAACAAGTTTCAAGTTACTGCATCGGAGGTAATGGACAGAGGGAGACACAAAACATTCGTTGACAACACAATCTTTCCAGGCTCTCTAATCCTAAAATCTATATTATAAAACCTTTCGAAAAAGTAAGAAAATGAAAAAAAGATAAACCAACGTGGCCCGCAAAAAAAGTAAGATAGTACTCTTCTAGGAGGCAAAAAAAGAAAAGTACAAACGGGACAACATCATTACTTTTCCCTAGAATGCGAAACCAGAAATGCAATACAGAGATAGAAAATGGTTTGTATGTACGGTGGTGGCCGGAGTATATGGTTCCAAGACTTGAAAAGGTGGAGAAGGAAAAAAAGTGCTGTATATTTTTTTCCTGACCATTTGTAGGCAGAATTTTCTTTGAAGATAGGTTTGTATGTTGCTCTCTCTCCCCCTTTCCTCACCTGCTGCTCTCCATACAGAATTTTACTTTTTTTACCCCTTTTCTTCCTTGGAGATCTGTTTCATTTGGACTGGTTCTTTATGCGATTGGTTATTTTTTTTCCTTTACAGTGTCCAGTTGTACATTTACAAGATGTTTATTTTGACAAACGGTCCTCTCACGCATGCAGACAGGGATTTGAAAGGAAGCCTTTGCGTTTTTTCCAAATGTATATTGCCTTAACTTAGACGAATGTTCGATATAAATGAATGGAAAAGATTCGAATAAAATAAGATCATTGACGTTTCTAAGGTCCTGTAAAGAAAATGTTTTTTTTCCTGTGCGGAGGGAAATGGTAGAATAGTTTTCGCTGGAATTATGAAAGTTTTAGAAACCAACTATAGAAATCAAAATTTAAGGTATGCAGTTAGACGGAATAAGACGTATTGGCCTATTTTCTAGAATTTTAATATTTCAGTGGTATAGTTATAGAATATTTACTAATAATAAAATAAAACTATATATTAGTCAAAAATAAAGATCAGGTTTTGAAAATATGACTTTTAATTACCTTTAAATATTTATGAATCAGATTAAAGCAAATTGGTTTTTAAAAAAAGTAACAAAAGGTTCAAGTCTCTGAAGTCTGATACTTTGTAGCATATTACTATTACCATCCAATAAATGTATTCTTTTATGTTTTTTATATATGAATAAGCATTTAAAAATGGTTCTATTAAACATTTATGCCATACATTTTTTCGATTTTTTTGTATCTGTTTTCGACCAAAAGTTTAGATATTTAAAAAATTGGTTTTTCTTAATTAACCTATTTAAATATTTTTTATATACTTCCATTACTACATGCAGAAGATTGCATTAAATAAAATGATCTAGAAGTAACGTTTTTGCAAAAATAAATATATCTTGATTTCTAGACAGATAAATTATATTTTTCGAACATATTCAAATAAAGGAACAAAAATTTGCATTTACATTAAATTAATTTTTTTATAATTACTTAGTATTTTATTTATCGCAAAATGAAGAAAATTGGTGTTTTGAGATAAATATTTCTTAGCTTTTTTACATAATGAGTTTTAATAAAATCATTTCTCATTCTGAACCAGAAAAAAATAGTTGTAATAGAAATCTAATCCTCTCAGACATTTTGAGTAATTTATATCCACGAAAGAGATTATTTTTTTAAAAAAAACTCCTATTACATAATATTTGTTCAATTCAATTCAATTTTTTTTCCTTTAAATACATTTTTTGCTTTCTTTGATATACTGCAATTTAAAGAAAAACTTAATCAATAAAGTAAAAATAATAATTTTTAAATGGCTGCAACACCCCACCAATTACATTATTAATGAATAACATTCATGAAATAATTTTATGAATACGTCATTACACAATATCTATTGAAATGATTTTTTTAAAGTCACATATTTTTTACCTAAATAATTTTTTAACGTGTCTGAGTAAGCAGTAGCTATTTTGTTCTAAAATTAACAGTTTTAAGACACTTTAAATATTTTTTTTTTGCTTCTTCTTTTCTTCCTCGCTCATTAAGCCATGGACAATTTTTAAAAGCAGCGTTATTATTTTATTTTAGATCGTTCCCAATTATCTGGAAAACTCGAACAAGATACTCGAGGCATTTTGGGGACATCAACAGGTTTTTGATTTTGTTTTGTTTATTTTTTATTTCCCCTTTTTATGTTTATGATTTTTCTTATTCTCATACATTTTACTTTTATTATTTCGTTAATTCCCAATTAAAATTTATTACTCAAATCACTTTTAAAACAATACTAAATTTGTCTGAAAAATTGAGAAGCAATAATTGCTATTTCAACGTCGTGAACATTTTAGATAAATAATAGCGATGATAATTCTTTAGATCATTACAACGTATTTAGTATAGAAATATGAATTTTTAATGTATTTTTGTTAATTAAAACCTTCGGTTACTAAACAGTTTAAATGCCAAAAAAATCATAAAATGTTATTTATAATTAGTAGTTACTCACATTATGAATATGAACAAAACTATGTGTTCTGGGAAGATGTTTCTAAATATCACTGAATTCAAATTAAAATTCATCAAAATAAATTCGACTAATTAATGCTTTGTATACACTTATTTTTTTTTCTTCTGAAAAGCATAAAATTTTTTGGCTGACTATAATAAGGATGCTGAAAAATTAATCAGGAAAATAAAGAATGATTTTCTTCTATGGACACAAAGAGGCTTGTTGTCAAGGCAGTCCTTTAAATAAATGCAAATTTTTTCTGCTTGATGTAGCAACTGTTTAAAAAAACCTATGAGAATTTAGGGATAATTTGTTATTGACATTGGTACTGTCTGGAAACGCTAACGAAAAACAGTTTACTGTAATGAAATTTATTTGCATATAATTAAGTATTGTGCACAGTTTCTAGGTAGGAGTACCTATTAGATATCTAAATATATGTGAAAGCTCTAAATACATAAAAAAGTCACTAAGAGTTTGTTGAACATAGGTCTAATTTCTACCATTATTAATCTGTGGTATCTGCGTTGAGGTCAAACTAAGGTTAGGGGGAAAAAAACTTTTTTCACGGTGACCTCAGGATTTCCTCAGACTCTATCAACACAATATTGAGCACGTATGGTTATTTGAACACCAGTACCCCTCCACATATTTGAATAGCACCTGAGAAATACCTAGAAAAAAAAATTTCCTCCTGTGGAAGATCATTATACAGTTACCACATGAATGGAGATTATTACTAGATATCTATTCTCGCCAACTGTACTTATTAATACAAATGTATTTCAAATATATTGGTAGAATCATCTTAATTAAGATTCATATTTGTATAAGCCAGTGAATTAAAATTGAAAATTTAATTTTTTATTACCTGAAAAAGATAAAATTATCATGATATATGTATAAATTCAAAGAATTTTTTTCAACAATATTAAATAAAAAATATTAATATAATTTTTGTATCTTAATAATATGAACAAAGTTCATTGATAAAATCTGATTATAATTCAAATATTTGAATGTTTCACTTTCAAACATAGAAGTTTTGATATAATTATTTAATTTTTCCAATGACTTAAAATGGAAGTACATTTCCATTAAGATTAGATTCATTTTTTATTGTTTCTGATAAGTACAAGAAATCAAAATCATTAGGAATTCAATAAAAATTAAATATGCAAAAAAAAAATTGTTTTCAAATATTTCTAGTCTGAAAATTTTCTTTAATTTGCCTTTTCTTTGTAAGAAAATTAATGAGTTAAGTATTTAAACCGATTAAAAAGACAGTGTTTTAATGCGCTGAAGAAATTAAAATTTGTTAAGTGATCTGTTATTTTCTGTAGAACTGAAGTTTTCTCGAAACAGTTTTCTATTATTGTCATCAGGAATGAAAAATTATTCATTAAAAATACTCTTTGAGTTGTGTGACTGAAATTGTTTTTCTTCTTTTAAGCTCATTCTTATGATAAAATATAATTTTATTTTGTTTTTAAGTTTAAAAAAATACAAATATATCTTAATTCTTCTCAAGTTTAGTTTTAATTTAAATTGAAATTTGTTTTTATTTTTGCCCTTGCAGTAGTATGCCCTGGTATGAGTTAATTAAATAGTGGTCGAAGGCTAAGATGTCCACAGACTATGACTATTCATAACAAATTTTCTCCCAGCTTGCTGTGTGACTAAAATTATCTTCTTTTTTTTTTATTCAGGTTTATGATGCGGTAATCTTTTTTATTTAAAAAAAAATTAAAAATTCTTAAATTCTCTAAAGTTTACTTGAAGTTTAGATTAAACAAATTAGTATGTTTATATTATTTTCCCTTGCATTACCAAAGTATGAGCCAAGTAAACAGTGGTCGTTGACACCGATGTCCACTGAATACAACTTTTCATTTAAATTTTTCTTCCAATTTGTTGTGTGACTAAAATTATTTCATTCTTATGATAAAATATTATATTTTTATTTTTAAAAATAAAAATTAAATCTTAACTCTTTTCGTTTAGTTTTAATTTAAACGTAAAAGAATTCGTTTGTTTTTATTTTTTTCCCTTGCAGTACCCCAGTATGAGCTAGGTAAACAGTGGTCGGAGGCTACGATGTCCACTGACTACGACTGGTTGCAAAGAACACCAGGAAAATATAACATTGAAAAGGGTATGAATGTTTGATATTGATGTGTCAAATACGAATTTATCCTTTTGCGAATTATTCTTTTATTAAAAAATTGTAGACCATCAAAGTTTCTCTTTTACTTAAATTACAAAATTTTTCACATTTTAGTACTTTTATTTTATTCCTAAAATTCATTAATTGTTACAGATGAGATAATCTAAATAATTCAGCAATTTCATAAAAAAACCCCCTCTTTTTTAGTAAGTATAATAATTTAATACAATCTCAATTAATTATATGAATTTCTAAAAAATGAGCCAATTATAGATATCATAACGTTATTCGTAATCAAAATGTTTTAATCGCTTACCTGGAACTAAAGTAACTGCCATTTTTGCATTAACTTTCATCGTCTACCAGAATTTAAATTGTTTCCAAAGATTTTCATTTTATTAATTTCGCAGAATTTTCATTTATTTTCTGTTTGCTAAATTTTAATTCTTTAGCTGTTTTTGTTTTTATAATTTTTGGCTGTTTAAATATTATATATTTTTATTTTATTTTTATGCCAATAAACAAATGTTCAGCTTCTTCCATTAGTGAATGTTTTGAATAACTTTTTTTATTATTAAATAGTATATTACGTGAATGTATCAAAAAATAATCGAGTTTTAGAAAAGCATTTATTTAATATTCATAATATTTCTCTTATGAATTAAAGTCACTGTGTCTAAAATAAAAACTGTCGATAATGTTTAGAAGAAATTTGCGTTTTCTTCCCATCTCATTATTTTTGCATGAAGTGCAAGAGTAAAAATAGATATTTATCCTTTCAAAATAAATATTTTGTAGTTTGTAGAAAATAGTTTAAATTTATTTAATAAATCCCTCTGTATTTCAATTTTTGTCTCAGATGATATCACTCAGAAATAAAGAAAAAGGAAACTATGTGTTCTCTTGTTTCTCTTCCCTCCATTAAAATATGCATTTGAATGAGTATATTAATAATATATGACCTGTAATTGACTTTCCTTATAAAAATGAAAATTAAACAAAGATTAATTTCATTTTTTAACTAATTACTTTAGCAATATATAAATTTCCATTTTTTTCTGAAATTCAAGGTATTTTTCTTTTTGAGATTAACAAGTAAATGTAAATTATACTCTACCGTATATTATGTACTTTTTTATAACATATTCATTTCAACGCTAAACTCTCTAACAATTTCTCAGAATTACTTTTCTATGGATCTTCATAAATTATTTAGGGAAATTTTATCATAACAAATTATTTTTATATTCATTCTGCAGTTGCTTGATATACAAGCCAAAATTATACATTGAAATATCAATCATTTTATCATTCAAAATACACTTAAAAATGTATTTATTTTTCATAAGAATTCATAAAAGCTACATAATAAAATTAAAAAACTTATCTATTAAGATGATATTTTATCTAGAAACTCTTTCATCGAAATATTTTTGTTTTTCCACATCATTCGAAAACTCTCCAAAAGAGGTTGAATTGGATTTTAATCTGAAATAATCAACAAAATTGATTTATTTTGTACTAATTCATTGTTTCTTATATAAGATTTTGAATACAATTTTTCTTCGAAATCTGTGTTGAACATTAAATATTAAAATCTGTAATATTGATTTCTTACGCAATTGATATCAAAATAAGAGGGATCAATTTCTTACACAATTGATATGAAAAAAGCAGGAAAGAAGCCATACCCATGTTGCCCAGGCTTGTTGAAAAAAAAATGCATTTGGTTAAGCCTGAATCTTTGTGATATTCCTGTTAGGACGCGAGATTCGTAGTTTGATACCTGGGTAAGAAGAATATAAAATAAGATAAAAGAGAGTTTAAATCAAAAATAGAAGAGTTATTTATCTCTGGAGTGTTGATCTATAGAAAGTTCGCGTTGAATACTTTGTATAGTTGATCTTAAAAATGCATCAATGATGGCAGTTGTTGAATACGGAAAATATTAACGTGAGTATGCATCGACGGTGTTTCACTGCCAACGTTCCATGTCTTCTGCTGGAAAAGGCATCATTATCCATTAATGAGTTTTACATTCACTATAGACCAATCAGGTGGAACTTTTAGCATGAACACAAATCTAACCGAGATGATTATTTAAAAATATTTACATTAAAATTATAATTTGCAAACCACATAGGAAAAATTATAAAAACGATTCATATATTCCCTTCTAAGAGAAATGTTTCCAGTTTTTGCCAACAACCGTACGTTTCAAATATATTCATTCTATAAAAGAAACGTTTGTAAAAAAGCAATATTTGTTGAATATTTCTCTATACTACATACTACTACATACTTTGATGGACTCAGTTACTCTTACTTCATAATTTCATCATAAACGTAATAACATATTTTTTTGCTCGTCGCTTGTATGTTGTTGTTTGGATGTGTTTTTTAATGTCATTTAACCACAAATTTAAGGACACAATGGCAGTTTTCAAATGGGAGAAAAACAATGCATATACATAAATAAGGAAAGTACAAAATTTTATGAATATAAAGACCTAACATTTAATCACTATATAGCAACTTTTTAATTGATATATAACAATAAAATTGATTTATATAAATTGACATATTTTTTTATTTGTTAAAAATTCAAAATCTTGTCAACTTCACTTTTTATTCGTATTTTAAACTACACTGATGTTAGCTAAATCCTGCTTTTAAGGCTATCAATAGAGGAAAAAAATTACTCAAGCTATTATTGGAAATTGCAGAAAAAAATAGAAAATATTGTTTAAATTCAGGAAATATTTGCGACTTTAAAAATACTTTCTATTATATATCTTTATATATATTTATATATATATATATATATATATATATATATATATTGAAATGGCATAAAGTTGAGATTTGTGTTATATTCTAGAAACGTTTAGACGAAAAAATCACAGTGTTGATTAAGTTATAATTAATTGAAACACAACACGCACGCATCTTTCCCTTTATTATTAGTATAATTATATTTCTTATTTGTATTTGTAGACTTCATATATTACAAAAATAGGTTTTAAACTCGAATCAACAACTTTAATATTTTGGAGATTATTAATTCATAAGCACCAAATCTCATTATCTCGTTGGTTGATCAAATATGAATCTACACTTTCATCGTTCAATATTGCCTATGAAAGTCATGAATAATTCATTAAAGTTCCTGATGGAGAAAATTATTTAATTTTCTGGCATTGTTTCTCATTATTTTGACTATTATACAAAGTATAATCTTTTTGAAATTGACTTAAAATAAGTAGATATATAGGCATTAATTAATAAATATTCAAAACCACGCTTTCCAATTTTAATAATATGCAACAGCCTTAAGTTAAGGAGAGAAATAGGAAGCAGTTATTGCATGAGCGAATTCCTAACAAGGATGGTATTATTTTAATTTAAAAATTGTAAATCAGTGCAACACTAAGTAATTAAGTTTTGAAAAATTCTAAAATATATTGATTTTGGCATAATGAATAAAACTTAACAAAATGAAAAGATTTTTAAAAAATATATTTCTCAGTAAAATAATAAAATGTAACCTATGTCGTCCAGTACCGATTACTAGCAATATTATGATTTGATATAATTTTATGTCCTTTTTACCTTCAAAATATAAAGATTGAATTGTAATTTGAAGTTTATCATGAGAATGTACAAGGGAGATATTTCTTGAATACTTTAATTGCTAAAACTTTTATTAATTTTAATTCCTAAAAGCGGGTCTTTTTACAACATAAATTGATAATTCAATTTTTAAATCAACCTAATTAGAGGATCAATTTCCTCCTTTAAATTTACAGCAGGTATATTAATTTGTTGCTAAATTTCAAATAGTGTATGTCGGATTCTTAAGAAATATCTTCAAGTAAATTTTTTTAACTAAAAGTTCAAAAAAGATATATCTATTAATAAGTTCAAGTAAAATTATTTATTAATAAGTTTAAGTAAAGATCCTTGTAAATATAGTTATTTAAAAATTTGGTATTTTCAATTGAAAATATATTGGAATTAAATTTTTATAACATCAAAAGCCAATATAATTCAATACAGATACGATCTAGCACATGTAGACATCATAAAATCATGGCATATGATATAACAATTAATAAATACGAATTGTATTTGTCTGATCATTTATACTTCATTTGACAGAAAAAGCATTCAATATTAACACCTTTCTAATTCAAATACAGATTATTCTCTAGTGGAAATATCAACTACAATTATAGAATGGTATTACTTTAATTAAGAGCAATCGGATAAATTGTAGTGGTTTATTCTTCTTTTAAGTATGTTTTAAGTGAAAGAATCTTCTCGTTTAAAAAAAATATTATGGATAACTTTGAAAACACTCTGTAAAACAAATAAAAAATATGTATTTTAAATTTTAGAATTTTTGCTAAGAACTAATGAAATTATTAAAACATCTATAATTATCAACATACGTATTTTATTCATCATCATACTGTATTTTACTAAGGAGCTCTTAACAAAATTCTTCTTATCAGAAAATGACACTCTATATTTCTATCTGCATGCAAAAATGCTGGAAAGGTTTCTTAATAATTTGGCAAATTTATAATGATTTGGATGTTTATCTTTATTTCCAAATAATTATTTATCATAATTGGTTGAAAATTTTTAAAAGGCTGTAGTTAAATCAACAAAATTTTTCTCATTATCTACATTTCCGTTTAGACGTAAAAGTGTTGGGAAGTCATTTGTTCAATTTATAAGGATTTGGATGTTTATCATATTTTGTGAAATTTTATTCTATTTGGTGCAAATTAAAAGAGAAAGCGGTTGTAAAAATTTCCAAAATACTACCAGAGAGAAAAATAACATTTATAATTATTTTGTCTAAATGTTGTTTTTCAAAACTACTTCACTGACTTAAGAAAACAATACAATATTTTCTTCTACAAACAGTAAACACTTTAATATCATGCTTATTGATTCTGATATTTTTCTTGAGAAATATATTAGTAGCCATTATCTGAAAAATAAAATAAATAATTTTACACGACTTGATTCTCAATAGCAATATTAATTACTCCTTTGTTTTGAAATTCTTTAACTTGTGCAATATTCTTTTATTTTGAAGTATCAAAATTCTTTTTAAATGTAGAATGCTTAGAAATTTTAAAAGATACGCACGCATTGAAGTTAAAGACGATTTTAATTCAGATCAGTAAACATTTTTCTTGAAAATATATATTGTGTTTATTGCAATATTTCGAAATTCCCTCAAAACACCGCTATATCTTCAGTTTAAAGAAGAAAGTGCAAACAAAGGCATTTTAGTTAAAACCAGTTTTCTATATATATTGCATGGTATCTTATCAGACAAAGATATGAATCTCTTGTTTTGACACTAATATCCTTAAAACGTGTTTTGCTTTTGTTTGCAATGATTTCAAATAAGGGATTTCATTTTATTTTGAAGAATAAGAAGAGCGGGGGGGATATATTCATGCTGAAACCAGTTCTAACAAAATTAAATAAGGCCACCCCTACCGATGTTCTAGCACAGAAGTAGCGGGTCTTCCTTGGGATCTGAGTGTCCCGGGTTCAAGGCCTGGTCAGGGCATAGGTCCTCTTATGTGTTTCATCTGTTAGGTGTGTGAATATAACTCCCTGTAAAAAAGTGTTGGATAAACTAATGTGATAAGTGTGCATCATCCTCTTAAGAGCTGGAAGTCAGACTTCTGTCCTTGGGTGCTCAGGGGTCCATATCCTCAGAGGGAGCACCTCTCCTTCGGTTTTAAAGCGGAGAAGTCATCATCATCATCAAAACCCGGCCAATTGTTATTTTAGAATTGTTTTCTTACTCACTGTTAAAGCATTACTTTTGATGCCTCCTGTTAAAACCAGTTTTAAAAAATTGAACGAAATACAACCTGTTTTGATTTCTTAATCAGTTTCTTCGATTGATTAGACGCTTCTTTCGATTGTTTAGCCAGTTCTTTCAACAGTTTAACCTGTTTTTTTATTGCTTAGACACTTCTTTCTATTGCTTAGCCAGTTTTTTCCATTGCTTAGCGTTAAAATCAGTTTTAATAAAATTAAATAAATATTGCCAATTCTTTCGATTTTTCAGTTTTAAAACCAGTTTTAATAAAATTAAATAAAGTTACTGCCAGTTCTTATTTTATAATTATTTCATAGCTTCCTGTAAGAGGAAGAACACTTTCGATTGCTTTCCACGCCCTTCATGTTTTCCACTCGAAATCGCCGAGTCTCTGGTAATCAACCGATCCTCGATTTCTACGGGAAATTATTACTTTAAATTCTCACAGACTAGTCGCAGCTTCGCCTAAAGCCATAAAATTATACGACAATTCCTTCTAAATAAGATATCCATTACAATGCAAATTCTCAATCGATATCGAAAACGGATTTGTTCCCGACGTTAGGGTTCACTTCTTAAAGTTAACAACCGCATTCCCTTCACTCACGGCGCTTTAAAGATCTTAAAACTTTAACGTCAAAGGAGAAACTTAGTGTTCGCCAGTACAATATATTCTGTCACGAAAACTATCCTTATTTTAAGGACAATCCTTTGTGATATCCTTAATAATTTATGCAAATGTCCTCCAGTATGATACTCGAGAGATTTTTCCGAAATGATCTGTTTAGTATTCCGCTCTCCTAATTCTTCCAGAAACTGAGCTGCATTTTGAATTAAGAACTGAAATTCTAAAATAAGATAAACATTTAATTCACACCAAGTTATTTGCACAGTGGATGATTAACTTCTGTGTCTTATGTTTTCTTTAGTTTTCCAAAATGTCAAGAGATGTGCGGAGTTAATTGTCAAATATCGTAATCCCCAGACACCATTATAGATGCTCACTGCTTAGTCGGTTCGCAGAAAAGATTTTATTAGAATGTTACCGTTTTTGAATTATTGATTTTTAAAAAATCTTTTTCAATTCTTTAATGGATGTTAAAGGTACTGTTCTAATTTACATAAAAGGTACTACTGTACTAATCTTTAAATTTTCACCCCTTTATGGAATCAATCTGATATTCATCCAATCACTCTAAGTGCATAGGTAATTTCTTTTAAAATGTTTGTGAATTAGTTCAAGACTGATATCCAGATATGCTACCAAGGAGAGAAATAATAATATTAAGCGTTTCTAGGGGGAGTTAATGTCAATAAGGAAAAACTATTTTATTGCTCTGATATTTACCTGAAAATATTGTTTTAAATTGTTATTCAAAGCTCTCATACCTCTTAAATAAATATTTATATCACACAATAAAGTGTCTTTACCAGTAGAGTATTCTCTGATTCTTCGTCAATGGTCTGAATAATTCTTTAGATTTCTTGTTCAGATTTTTCAAAAAAAAAAACTCTTCCCTTTTTCTTTTACTTTTAAATATTAAACCTACAAGAATATTGAAAACTCTATCCAAATGTTAATACGCATTTCCTTGCATATCCATGTTTCCATTTTGGTCCAAATATTGAAGATACCTGCCCTCAGAATTAGCTATATCTTAGACTGGAATAGTGTCCTATTCCTCCTCTATTCTTTATTACATGTGTTAAAAAAATATAAATTTAAGTTTTTATTAAAATTATGATATGTTAATTAAAGTTATTATCAGGTAAATAATTTATTACAGAATTCTTCGATCGATTAGATTGATGACAGTTAAACATAACATTTTTGCAAGCGCTATCTTTCTCCCGCCTCTCCTTCAAAAAAAGAAATAAAATAAGGCAGAAAACTTCGGCTTTGAGCTTGAAAATAAGATATTAATCTGTTTTAATTATTTCATGCTTGAGGTGTTACTTTTAACTATACTATTTATATTTTTTAGCAATAAGTGGTTACACTTTAACCAAAACTAGAATATTTAGAAATATCTTTCATTTAAGATTAAGATATATTTCAAATACAGTCATTAAAAAATAACCACACTTTCAGATAGACGGCCATTTTCTCATGGATTTCGTTAAAATATTTAATGAATTTTATACTTTGGATTCAATATTTTTTATGTCTGAATTTGTTAAATCAGTTATCAAAAAGGGAAATTTTTTAATTTGATGGGGATTGGAAATTTATCTCTAATCATCAATTAATAAAAACGCTTTCTTCGAAATTTCTGATTTTAAATTTTTATTTTTTAAGAATTTATCATTAGTATTTTGTAATATGTTGAGCTGGGTAAAAAATGTCTGAATGTGAAAAACCTGAATCTTCCATTTTTGAGCTATTTTCTGTTAACCTATTCTCTTTCAGACCTCTATTTCATTTAAATGTTGGACGTTAAAAAACAAAAGTCATTTTAGGATATTTAGATTACTTTCTCAGTTTACTAATCTCCAATCCTATCGGTTCCCTTATGGTTTCATAAGGCAAACACACTTACCCAAAACACACAACAATCCTGAATAAAATTAAAAATAGGATTGGAAGAATTAAAAAATTTAAATAATTGACGATAACTTAAAAATAAATAATAGTATACATCTTACAGATTAAAGAATGCAAATTTAAAAAAGCTGCATTTGCCCAACTTTGACATTGGGAATACATTATTCATTCCTAACTTTGGGAATATAATTATTTCAGAGAACTGAGTTTCCATGTTTTAATTTTTCCATTTTTAATTTAATAAATGAAACTAGGGAATTGCTTTCAATGCGATATATATCCTCATTTGTTTCCCGTACATTTCTACGGATACCTCTAGTTCTCTACATCAATCTGTGTATTCAGCAGCATTTGTGCTCTTTATTGTTAGCTCACATAATATACATGTAATGAATAGTAATGCTTGATTCCTGAAAAACGAAATATCACAGGCAGCTTGAAAGTTCAAATATATTCTGAATGTAAGTAGATACGAAATGGTGCATTATAAGTCTATTTATGTGACTTGACAATCTGATGATAAATCATAATATGTTTGTATGTCATATTAATATTTACTAAAAGCCTTGTACTATATAACGTCCTACGCATGACCTTGTTAGCTATATTTAATACTTTTACTAATTCTTTCAGGTAAAACAAAAAAAAAAAACTAATAGAAATTATAATATATATACTATAAGTATATATTTTCTAACTTTAAATTCTTTATAAATAAAAAGCATAAAATATGAAAATTCTAAAAAAAAAACTCCTTATAATTTTGAATCTGGTTATCCAGGCCTTTTAAACATAAAACATTTCGGAATTATTGCATACCTATATATATATATATATATATGAATTAATGCTCTGAAATTTAAAAAAAAAATTCTTCATTTGATTATATTAGGATATATTAGTCAAATATCTTTTTTCAAATTAAGTAAAATACATGAAACTTTTTTTAAATTAAATTCGATTTACTATTAATTCTGTTTTTAGCAATAGAGGGAATTAAATAAATCGAAGGAGAATCAATCACTTTTTCAAAGTTCGAATTTAAATTACATTATCAAAAACCTATAAATAATTTTACCAAATTAAAGAATTACAACCAAAATATAAATAATTATTTCCAAACTAAAAAGAACTTTTACAATCGTTCGGCAATTGCCTGGTGTGCCATATTTTTCTTATTTGATCAAGCGTGGGTCATTTTATATTTTTCCCTTAATTTTTTCAAATCAAACGAAACTCCTTCATGGATATTTCTTTTCAACTGAAAAAAGTTTAAACAAAAATAAATTAAAGAATAAAAATCCATTGTATTGAAGATTAGTGTAATAAGTGATATAAAATATCCTACCCCTAGAAACACTGCATCCGTCAATTCTAAGGAAGCTTATTGTGTAATGGTTCCAGAATATTTCTTGATCTTCACAAAATTATTTCAAATATTTCTATAAAATAGAAGTTCGAAACGATTACTAATTTTGTTGAATAGATCAACAAAAGAGTAAGATAGAGCATTATTAAAATATCAGACAAGATTAACATCAGAATAACCATAATATGTTAATATTTTTTCATTATATTTCACGCTTTCTTAACAAATATTCTTAAAACTCTTATAAAAAACAAATCTGTAAAAAGCATTTAATTTCGTGAAAATTAATTAAAGTATTTTATTGAGAGAAAATTGTAAGCTCTGTGCTACAGATAGCAGAGTGTTTTATTCTGAAATTACCTGTTTTACTCAATAAATCAAAAAAAAATTTAAAAAAAGAGCACCTATTAAAATATTAAATAAGACTGATATAAAAAAAAACAATAATATTTAATATTTTCCCATTATCTTCCACCTTTTTATAAGGATTCTTTAAATTGTAATATAAAGGATTATGTAAAATTCATAAAAATTCCTTTAAATTTATGTAAGGAATCATATTAAGGGAAAATTCTAAGCTCTGTGCTGCAGACAATTGAGTGTTTTCTTTTTCTTCTTAAAGAAATGAAAACAAGTAGTTTGTTCGAATGGAACCAGATTTCTTAAATTAAAAAATCAATACATTTATGTCTGAAATTCGCGATAGGATCCTAAATAGAATAAAAAACAATCATAATTGCTATAAAAAGTTATTCCGACGCAATTGAAAATTAAATTGTATTTGCATCTTTCAAATGTATCGGGTTTTGCCAGAAATATAATGAAGAACCCTTCTTTTATTGATTAGTGCCGAATTCTTTTTTTGGTTCGTTTCTTCTGCTCTGGTGTTCCAGATTTTTTTGGACGTCTTTTACGGTCGATATATGCTGACGTAAGCTTTGATGATTTAATCATGTACTTTGGATCTTAGTCTTACTTGGGAGCTTTTCTCCCCTCCCTTTTTTGGTTTTATTCTTACTTCATTCCCTTCTCTACCCCTTCGGGGAAGATGTGATGTCTTATTCCAGTCGTTGGGTCCCATAACGAAAAGTAGATATTATTCTTCTCAAATGTAATGACTCGAACTCTGAATTAATTTATCGATTACTTTTCTTATTTTGGCGACTTTTTTGTGCTTTAATTCAAACAATGAATCCGATTAGGTAAACAAATAAGATTTTTGTGATACACTCAAGAGTTATTTTCAAGTGGACACATAAAAATTATTTAATTTTAATTACTGATTGGAGAAGAAAGCAGAAGGAGAGGAAGAAAAATCGAAGCTTCAAGATTAAAAGAAATTAAGAAAATAAAGAAATAGTAGAATGAGGATACTTGAATCGATAGTGTTCTAAAAAAGTAATGAGATTTTTGGAAAGTGATCAGCAAGTGAAATATTGTTTTCATGCTTATGCAAATTACTGAGAAAAGAAACAATAATGAAAAAATATTTTGTTTTATTCTAAAACTCCGTAAGGAATAAGAGAAAATCTCATTTTCTTCATTCACAGAGTAAAATTTTGAAATAAATGAAAAAATAAAGTAATTCCAAAACAGATTTTTTAAATAAATTATTTTCAGAAATAAAAACATTCATTATTCGATTATTGAAACATGGATTATGAAAATATTCAGTGCTTTATTTTCTCAAAAGTAATTACTTTTTTCCAATTCAATCTTTAATTTACTGCAATCTTCTAAATATATTTGAGCAATTTAAAGAATGTAAGATGTATTATAATGCAACTTTTTATTTTAAATTTTAAGGACTTAAAAGTTTAAATTAAAAAAACTTTTGACTAAAAGAAGTAAAAAAAAATTAATTAGTAATTAAATAATTTTTATTTTCAGTTCATTATTGAATTGCCCGATAAAAGTTAAAGGAACGGGATTTTTTTCTTTTTAAAACCAACAAACTAAATGCATGTAAATGTATTTAATCATTAAGAAAAATAATTTAAAATTCATCTTTATTTTAATTTAAGACTGAATTTAATTTCTTTAATCTGGTAACTAAAAATTTTGTACTGAAACACATTCCGTTTTAAGTTTAAAATGGCAAAGATAATTATTTTTACTAACAAGCTGTTAGGCATCTAAAATTGCTAAATGAAATTCAAATTTGGTCAATAGGTAATCATTAATAGCAACTCACAAACTTAACCAATGAATGATCACTCTCTGCGTTACATTCACAGAATAGCCCATTCCCATCGTTATAAACAGGGCAAAGGCATTCTTATCAGGATTTTAGTCACAGTTCTTTATCATATACAATTAAAAATTTGGCGGTAGTCATATTCTGACAAGTAATTATTACATTTATCTGTTATTATTATAATATTTAAAACAATCTTTTACAATTTTTTAGATTCTTTAATTCAATAAGATTTGTCAAAAGCTTCTTATAGAAAAGAGTTGACTGATACACATTGAAAATTTCATGAAAAGTGGGAATTGTAATAAAATGCAAACTAATAAAATTAGTACGTTGCAATCAAAACAATTTAGTATGCCAAAGTGCACCAAATAATAAAACATACAGTGCCATTATAAGCAATTCGAATTATTAATGCAGTTAGAAAAATTGATTACTTCAAATCCTCTAAAAACAAATATAAAAAGACAATGAATTTAAAAGAAATATATATCGCCGTAATATGCTCGCAGCCTAATGCTTCGCTTTATTAAATACCCCAATTTATTTTTGTTATTTTTGCTCATAAACGATTTTCCTTAATTATTCAGCGATCTT
>JAOUZG010004505.1:1996076-2007059 GCA_026289955.1 Argiope argentata | reverse complement strand
TATATATATATATATATATATATATATATATATATATAAATGCATATGTTGTCATTTTGAAAATCAGAAAGTGTTGCTCTTTTTATATGAATGTAAGTATAAGTGTGTCCAGATTAATTAAATCATTTTCCCTGGCATTAAAAAATTGATAAAGTACAATTTATTTCTGAAAATTTACAATTTTCTGTATTATTAGTCAAACTTTATGATCATTTTTCTCTCAACCTTTTTAATTGTGATTAGTTTAATTGAATAACATGTTTCAATGGCTTTCTTGAGGTAGGAGACAAGATATGTAACTTTCAAAGACAGATCAATGGCACCATAGTTTATGTTTTCATAAAAATATAGGAGTCTATAAAAATAATATGCATAATTTTAAACAAATTTAAATCAATTTCAAGTCGGTTTGTCTTTTAAAAGCCTGTACATAAAATCAAAACTCTTGATATCATTTTTCCTTAATTGTTTTCCTGTTAAATGGAATTGAATCAATTACAAACAAGATTTAAAAAATTTGTGGTTTCATAGTAAAAGTATCATTTTTGGAATTAAATATTGTATCGCAAAGAGAAATTGCAGGATTTTTAAAAAAATTTTGATTCAAATTCAGCACAAATTAACGACGCATTAATAGTAACTGAATGTCACTTTTTCAATAAATGTCAATGATGATTAAAATTTGATGAAGAACGCCAGGTAGATATTGATTATTTGAAACTATATATTGTATTTCACCATGGAACACATTATTTTTTTCTAACTTTTTATTGCTTTCAGCCTTTTCTACTTAACTATTTTTACGTTATATAATTTTTAATGTCAATAGAAGGAATTTAAATTATATGATTATGTGAATGTTATTTCAAGTTTACCAAAACAGTTTTTTTTTAATTGTTGATTTGACATAGTTCTCAAATGCCACAGAGGGTAACTCTTGAATATAGAATTTATTAAAGAAACTTATGATATAAATGTTCCTAAAATGAACTCAACAAATTACAGAGCCGCCATAATCAGAAACCTATCAATTTTTTAAAATGATATCATTGCAGTTCATATAAGCAGTTAAAAAATCGTGTAGGAAGTGTAAATTCAAAAATTGGAGCTTTAGTTGTAAGGATTCAAAGGGAATATAGTTCAAAGTTGATCACACTTAACATACATATTATTAATAGCATGGTCTTGTGCTATTGACAATGTATATTCCATTAATTAAAAAGCAAATTTTTCTCGAAGCGACCACTAATTCTCCTGACGTAAATGTAGAATAGTTTTTCAGAAACTTTGTGCATTTTTTCAATTGCAATTATATGTCTGTTTTAAATGTTTAGAAATGAATTAGTGAATTAAGTTAACATATTTAATATCTATTAACTCTTGATTAGGAAAGTCTTCAGTCTGACAGTCTGAAAGGTTGGCAGTTGAATAGTGACTTTCCATCCTTAGTATTTAACCAATCTAACTTTTAAGGAGTTCGGGTTATTTCAATTCGCTTTAGAAAAATCTGTCACCCTCTCCTCCGAAAATTGTACACAAGGAAACGAACCAATTAGCATAAATAAATAAAAAATACTACAAAAGCATGTTTAAGTATAAAATAGAGCAAATATAACTGCAAAACCTTCTTTCAATATAAAATAAATCACGCATAACTATGCCGGCGTCTTGGAATACGGGTAGTGAGTCTTCTCCATGATTTGGGCATCACGGCTTCGAGGCACAGTCAAAGATAAGGTTTCTTCCTCTGTTTTATCTGGATAATATACCCCCTCCTGTAAAAAAGGGATGTGCAAGAGAATGTGATGCATGAGTAGCTAAGATTTACACCTACTTGGCCCTAGTTAAAGCTATTTAAAACAGGGGGTGCATTTTCGGCTTAAAATCGCTGACTGCGTCAGCAAGCTTGTCTGTGGCAAGTGCCATTAGAAAGAACAACAGCAACTTAAGTGAATGTCAAAAAGGCATCTTGTAAATATCGCCTTTTGCGCTTGCGTCCATGTGTTTTATTGAAAAAAGATAACCCTTTTATGTTTATCTAACATATCATCAGAACTTATTTTATTACATCCCTCCGTATAAGTGATTAACTGATAACTCGGATATTTAACCTTTATTTCCTAAACAATAAATGAGATATTTGCAAATAACTCCCAGTGGTTCCATATTCCTTTAGTGAAAATAAGCAAATTACGTTCGCAGAAAACTTCTGAAAAGTGTTAATAATTTCTATCAATTTTCCCCAACCCTTGCACTGCGTTGAAATCCGTTTCAAATTAGCAACAATATGTATTCCGTTAGCAACTCCCTACCTAGCAATTATTTTTAATTAAAATCCAATTTGGATGCTGCGGTAGTAGCCTGTGGTGGCAACCCAATTAACCAAAGTTGAAAAGTAATTACAGACCACAAAAGCTCATTGGTGCATTTATAATACTCCACCTTTGATTTTTCGTTACAATTTTTTCTCATCCCCTGCGTGCTCTGCAGAAGACTTCCCCTCATTTACACTTTCGTGAAAACATGAAAAATAAAGAAAGCAAAGAAAAAAATTGAAGCGCTTTGTGAAAAAATAAAACGAAGAAATCACCAAATGAAATGCCATTACGGTAATTATCTCATTTAAGTACCCCCATCCCAATAGCCTGCTGTGTAGGCTGTAAGATCCTTTTTTTAAAATTTTTTCTTCTTTATTTTATTTTTTATAACTGATATTCGCCTTTATAATTTACTTTTTAAGAGTTCACTCCAGCAAATAACATTAAAGCCGTTAAATGGGCCCCTCAATTATGCTTATCCAAACAATTTCAACTTGTTCCTGGAAACGCTTAAATTACTTGCTGAATGCGTTCACGAGATTCTGCTGATAAGCAACACCCTTCCTCACTTTACCTTCTCTTCGGCTTTCTTGTTTTTATATTTTAATCGTGATTTAAAATGGATTTTAAGCAAAAGTTAAAAAAAGCAGTCTTTAAGTCGGTTGGTCGCGAGATTCAAAATGCAGATATGGATTCAGAAATGCTTTTTTTTTCTTAACTTTTATTTCTAAGGCCGTTATTAAAGGCCTGAGCAAGAGGGGAAAAGTTTAATGAAGTCGGTGAAGAAGACATTAGGTGGTTGGAAATAGAATTTATCTTTCGAAAGAAAGGGGGGCGGTGGAGCTTTACAACAATGGACTATATTTGACTTTGTTTTGAAAGCTAAATTTTCATTTAGAGCGTTAAAAAAAGTCAATCGTTTAGTTAAGGTGACTGCAAATATCGTACAATAATATTTATCTTTGCTTATTTAATTTCTGAGGATGAATGATTCTTCTGTGATTAAACCGAGTTAACTAAAAGTTGAATGAATTTTAATTAACGAAGAAATATTATCCAAATTAAACAATTAATAAATTAAAAGAAAGAATAAAGAGGGAATTTTAATGACTCTTTGCAAAAAAAATCTTTGGAAAGTATTTGTTTCGATTTTTTTTTTTAAAAAATAAAGGTATTAAAAAAGTGTTTATATATATATATAAAAGTTGAAGCAGGATAAACTGATGATCATTTTCAGTTTTACTGTTGGAGAACATGCATACGTACCTATAAATTACGGCAGAATTATAGTATTTATGTATAATGAAGTGAAATTCAGTCACATATTTTACGGTTTCGCACGAATATATTATTATTGCCCGATTTCCACTAATTATTATCTCTTTACCTAATCATCTAATAAAATTTCAAAATATTTCCTAATAATATTTGCAGTGAAATGGAACTTGAAAATGATAAATTATTTTTAGTTTTCTTTTTCCTCTAGCATATTATCATAAATATAGTTTAAGCTTCCGTTTAAATTTATACTCACTTTTATACAGCACATTTAAAGCATCTATATGTATTAAGAAACATATTTGTAAAAAGAATATTTATTAAACATTTTCCGTTGCTTTAAAGGAATGGATCAACTTCATCTTGACATTTTTCAGGTAAAATAAAAAAAAAAACAATAATTAAAAACGTCGATGCTAAACTTGTGAACAGAAATTTTTTCATCGCCTCATTTCCCAAGGAAGAATGTTGATAATTAAAAATATTCAATTATCTTTCTCAAGATAGATTCTAAATTTTCGAAGACTCGTTTTTGTTTAGTCTAGAGAATATTCGATAAAATTTAAAAACATTATTTTTCCCTAAGTGTTTATTTGAAGGGAAAGAATTCACTCTGCAATCACAGTAGCGCTTAGGGTAGTAATTTCTCTTTCAGTATTCGTAATATAAACGATTATATCTGTGATAACAATAAATCAAAGAGAAATGGCTTTATATTTGTTATGAATAACTTATTGCAAGATTAAAACCATTAAGAGCATAGTTTATAAAATAATATAAAACAAGAATTCGGAACCTTTATCAAGGGCACCTTCGGGCAGGATTCAAACCTTCAATTTATTTTATGTTGCTTTATTTACCCTGAGAGCCGCGCAAAAATTTAAACCTGAAAATTCAACAAAAATGACGTTTAAGGAAAAAGAAATGTAAAAATGCACATTACAATATACAAATATACAAAAAAAAGAGGTTAAAAACTCTTCAGAACCGGAGGGTTCGATGTTAAAAATTCCGTCTATACTAAACGGTAATCCCAGTAATTTGGTGAGTCCTCGTTATATAGACGTGACGTTAACATAACTAAAAGTCTTTGCCGACTTTGTATTTGCATATTACTTGATATTCGCTTGAGCTAAAGTAACCAGAGTAATCAAATTTAATATTTTTTTCTTATATCTATGATATTTGATTCCGGTAAGAAAGATTTTATCCTTTTAAGTCCGATAAGGCATTCCTATTCATTGCTGTAACTACTAGCTAACTGGAATAGTGGAACGGACAAACTTTCCTTGGGCCATGACTCCTAAGAATAACATTGTAGCTTGAACACTGTAACTGTAAGATTTAAAAAAATTTCCTTTTTAAAATTTTATGGTGTCACCATATTTTATAAGTGTACCAATACTATCAAATCAAGAGAAACTTTATTTATGATCATTTTCACTTAAGATTTTTGTATCTGAAGATTATTTTCTAGGATACAATAAAAAAAAACAGTTTAAATTCCGAAAAATAACTGCTGTTGTAAATATAAGCTCTCAATTTTCATAATATAAACTATAATTTCAATTTTATAAGATTAATTTGATAATAGAAATGCTCTGAAAAAATCAATCATATTTTGACATGCAATTACAAATTCCATAATACAAAGCATTTTTTTTAATCAAGGGACCTTCATGAAAACGCACAATAATTGATATAGTACTACGGAACATCGAAGGGGGAGGGGGGACTCGGGGGCTTTGAGAGCTAATTTTTTCAAATCTTCTAAACTCTGCATTACAAAATTTAGGACAATCGAATAATAGTTTTCAATTCAAATTGTCATACATAATTTACTCTTTGATAGAATAATTTTAAATCAATTTGAATTTCATATTCTCTTTCTAAATATCTTTTGATATATAAATCTGTAAAAAACGATTATTTTAAAAAGTGAAATAGTCATAATTTTCATCAAATCCTTCAACAAACTGTCATAAAGGTAACATCGCATACATAGCTACATGAAACAATAATTCATTTAATTCGATAAAAGCATAATTAAAATAATCAAAACTGAGTTATATGTTCTATATAATTTAAATTAGAATAATATGTATAATCAAGACTTTTTTAGACTAATAATAATAATAAATTATCATATAATAACGTGATACAAAAGAGCAACTTAATAATGGCCATTAAAAAAAGGAGTCTTAGAAGTTCCAAGTCTTTCATTAAACAAAATAAAAGTATATTATTTTGATAGAGAAAATTGCATTAAAATAATTAAAAAGTATTCATTACCCTTTTGAACCAATTCATTAATAGAACAGATAAATGAGAATTATTACACAACATTTCCATTACTATATTGAAAACAAAAATTTTCAATCTTCTAAAATGTGTTTGAAATTTCATAAGATTTTATATTCAAAAACTTTTTTGTCATATGTTCCTTTTGTTAAACAATATAATTATCATAGTAATAATATTATTTGCGAGACCGGTTAAGAGAATATTTCCTTTCTTCAACTTCAATTTGAAGAAAGTACTAGACGCAATTATCATTTAAGCATATTGAAACGAAGGAAATAAAATTAATAATTCCGTTGTAATACGATTAAATTGAAAGAAAAGGCACCAACTTGTAAAATGCGGTAATATACTTAATTCCTTTTCTCATAATACGAGTTTTTGTGCTTCCGACCGAAGGAAATATGGATTTAGTATAACTATAGCTAAAAGAAATCAAATAGGTTTAGACAACAGCGTATTTGAAATCCTTTTCTCAATTAAATAAATGCGATGCTTTATCTTTCAAATCCAGCAATGAAATGTTTTTGTTGTCGTTATTTTACTTTTTATAAATTCCTTTTTTATATTACGAAGACGTTTTTTTCTTACTATTTGCTTAGGTATTTCTTAATGGTTTTTTAAAACTTTGTTGGAACCTTTCTATAATTTATTATTTGAAAAGAAAGAATGTTTCAAATTGCATTTATTTATTATCTTTAACTATTTCTTGGGATTATTTAGAAGGGATTAGAATACCGAAATGCTAGACATTTTAAATGAAATCTTTTATATCTAAAATTAATTTCCCTTATGTGGAAAGCATTCTTTAAGGTTTTTTATCATATTTATTTTGATTTTATTTTTAAAAAATATTTAGTATTAGCTAATATTTATTGCATTAAAAGCTACCTGATATTTCAAGCAGCTAATAAAGCATATAATATTAATTTAATATTCAAGTTCTGTTTATGTTATTTAAATACTTTTACTTATTATTTGTATTCTTTTATAATGGATATATATGTTATCGCTAAAGAGCAGAAACAAGTAAATCTACAGATTAACTACCCAATTTACACATTAACTATGATGATCTGTTAAAACGAGAAAAATATTTCATTTCTTAAATTATCAAAGTAATCTGGAAATTACATAAATAATCTGCACATTATTTATTAAAAAAATTTTAAAGTGAAAGAAAAAAAATTATTATTACAACAGCAAGAAATTAAATTCCATTATTTACTTATTTATTTTTATAACTAAAGAATCCAGTTAATACAATCAAACAATTAACACACTAGTTGATACAATCAATAATTAATCAATTTATGAGATTCAATTCAAGGACCAATATTGCTGCAATTAATAAATTGGCATAACGTTCTTTATCCATTATTTAATATCCTAATCAACAAACACATCATACTTTAGAATTTTTCGGTAATCTTTAGATGTTCCTTCTAAGAAACCTTTTTTCGCTTTACGTCTCCAATCATGAGATCATACACCTCCGTCGTATCATAAAAACATTGTCAGATTTTGTACCTTCGCAAAAGAGAGTTACGAAAAGGGTTTTTTTTTTCTTCATTTTACTCATCAATTCATTGCTTGCTCGCATACTTGGCTATGATGATGATTTTAAAAAAATCGCATTTGAAATTCATGCACTAAAATACAAAAAGAAATTCGAAAACTGAATGAGATATGCTGTTCATTGACCGCAAATGAAAATTATGAGATATATGAAAGCGGTGATGACACTGGCAAAAACAAATTAAACGCGGAAAGAGAGGAGGATTGAGTAGCGAGATGAAGTCATGAAGATATAAGTCATACCAGACTCTCCAACTCGGCGGTGGGCCCATGGGATAAAACATAAAACTGAATGACATGTCCACAACAACAGCAGAACTGGCGGGAACTGTGACTGATACTTAAGGCCCATTACCGCCTAAGGTACTCCCTCTCCAGTAGGACGCATGTCCCGTCATCGATGGGAGGAACCACCCCCTCCGCACCCTATTTGTGTACCTTCCAGGGTGGCGAGATCCAACCACCCTGCCAAAAGCATTTTGTCCTCATTTCGAGATGCCCCCCCCCCCTGGGGAAAAGAAAGGAAATGAGGAAAAAAAACTTTTAAGCTTTAATGATATGGAAGCCACTAAAGTGTACATTACGTGGTTAAAATGCGGAAAATTCTTCATTTCCCATGGACAAATCAATTAATTTACAGATTAACTAGGTATTCTTCACACTAATTGCTTTCAGTCGTTAATGGTAACATACACTCAAAATTAGAAAGAAAAAAAATAAAACCCATTTCGATTAAATCAAGCTACATCAGACCCATCTACACCTATTAATTTAAAGCAGGGACATATAACGAGAATATAATGAGTACCTGCAAATGTTCAAGAAGAGAATATAGATTAATAAGGATAAAAATTCCTATATCCTGACAAATCTATTTTACATGGCTGCAGAAGGTGCTGAAAAGGGATCTCTCTCTAAGTTTCTAAGTCTAACTAAGCTTCGACAACTGTTGCAAAAATGCACTTGAATAGGATTAATTTTTTCCCCTATAAGGATATTTTTTAGAGGAGAAAAGGATGAAATTAGAATAGACGAATATATTTCTCTTTCTATCTTTTACCATCAGTACAAAAGAATCCTTTCATGGTGAAATATTTTAAAACCTACAATGTACAATAAATTTTTCATTTCAGTGTCTTTTAAATACTAAAGTTCATTTTCCAGTTTTACTGTTTATTTTTCTTCATATTTTTTCCAGGTCTTTAATCGATATATTTACGGTTTGTGTAGGCAGTTCTCTTAAGGTCAAATAACACTCCCTGACATATGCATATGATATGCTCCGTATTTTAATCTATCATCTAATTCTTTGGTTTGCTTGCAAACCTTTAAGGTTTTCGTAGACTCTCTCCCACCTTTTTGAATAAGTACAAATGTATTTAAAAACTAAAATAAAAAAACATTTTTTTTTAAACCAAAGGTTATGTAAGGATGGAAATACATTAAAAGTAATAAAATATTAGAACTCCATCTTCATATATCACTTTTTCAAGAACAAATACGACCATCAGAATTTTTGTATTTGAAAAAGATGGACAAATGCAGAGTTTGAAAGTTTCATTCTAAGTAAAAAAATGGTTTGACCTCATTAGAGGAGGAAATTAAAGATTCTTTCCATTTGATTTTTTTATCAGAGTGACACTTAGAAATTGGTGGATAGAATGTGTAGTTTAGGAAAAATAAAGCATCGGAACAAGCTCGGATGCAAAATTTTCTTCTACTAACAAATCTTTCAGATTTTGAGCCCTTATCACAATAGAGTTAAGATATTGATATAAAAAAATGTGCATTACATGATTTTGATAAATATTTGTTTGATTTATATAGTTATATGATGCATTGAAAATTTTGTTAGATCTGTAAAATGTCTCCAAATCTTTTCTCGTTCTTTTAATTTTATTATTTGGAAATATCATCGATTGTTTTGACTATCTTTTTTAGTAAATAAAATTAGAATTTCTCGGGTCAAAGCATGTTTCATGGCAATATTTATAGAATTTATGTAGTAGCATTATTGAATTAAAACTGTTATTTTCAATCAATATCACTAAAGACATATTTTTATTTAGTACTTTTTAAGTAAAAATCGTTATTAATTGTGGCATATTTTATGTTAATTTGAATGATACATCATGAAAATAACTTTAAATGCAGAACAGTATACTATGACAAATCTCTTCAAAAATAAAGTATGTATACGCAATATTCCCAAATATTATATAATGGTATTTGAGATCTCGTTCAGGCTTATCAATGCCTCAAAAAATATGGCTGCTTTCTTTTTAAAAGAATAAAATAAAAATTATTTGTCTTATTTGACTAATTTATGTAAGAATATAATATTTATACAACTATATTTAGCATTTCCTTGCATCTTTTTCTTTATAGTGTGTGTGTGTAAAAATGTCTTTTCATGCTGCTTTCTATTCATTCTAAAATGACTTTATTACAGTTCCGATATTACTTTGAGTTTATTACTTATTACATTCTCATTTCAGAGAGCAAAGCCAAAATCATTGGTGGCCCCACGCTCTATATCAACAGCGGCAGCACCATCAATCTGACGTGCTTGGTGATGGAGAGCCCGGTACCGCCGGACTACGTGTTTTGGTACCACAACGGTAAGGTGATCAACTACGATTCTCCCCGTGGCATCAGCGTGCACACAGAGAAGGCCCAGCGCACCACCAGCAAACTCCTGATCAGCAATGCTCAGCCCAGCGATTCCGGCAATTATTCCTGTGTACCTTCCAATGCTGAACCCGCCGCAATCGGCTTGCATGTACTCAATGGTGAGTCTATTATCCGGGAGATACTTGCAATTACAAAGGTGCCATTTATCAGCGGATTTAAATCCGGCCGATTCTCATATGCCTCTGAGAGCGCTCGGAGGGTCGGCCCTTTAATAATTAACTAGTAATGAAATTTTTACCAGCAACTATGGATCCAATTGGACTTTTAAACTGATTCGATTAACTTATTAGATTTAATAATAAATTATATATATATATATATATATATATATATATTATGGGGAAATAAAAATAATTTAAATGATTAAATAAAGTAAAAAAAGTATCATGTGAAGTTAGAGAAAATTTATAAAGTATTTGATAAGATTATAAATTATTAAGTTAAAAATCTAATAGAAATAGAATAACACGAAATGGAATCTCTGGTTAGATAAAAGTCGTTATTTGAGAACTTTTGAAGGGAATGAAATTATTGATTTATTAAACAATTTAATTAAATATATTTTAGAGAGTAAAATGATTTCAAATGGAAAAATGATAAAAAAAATACCTGGTGAAAAATATCCAGCTTACCTACAAGATTTTTTAATACTAAATAGAAATTCTAATATAAATAAAATAATGTTAAATGAAATATCTATTTGTTTTATTAAAGGTCAGAAGGAGAACTTTTGAAAAAGAATGAAATTATTGATTTTCAATTATTTTTCTTTCAGAACTGGGTCGTATTAAATTATATATATATATATATATAT
>JAOUZG010004505.1:1981018-1994467 GCA_026289955.1 Argiope argentata | reverse complement strand
ATATATATATATATATATATATATATATATATATATATATATATAATACAATGTTTCAGTAAACATAATAATTAAATGATTTTACAAAAATAAAGAAATAATTCGGTTAATATACACTCAAGATAAATGTTTTAAATAAGAATAGAAAGTTTTAGGAAAATTATAGTTGTTTGTAAAACTATATATATTTATAGTTTTTAGAAAACTATATATTTGTTATTTACATTAGCAGAAGATATACTCACTTGTTTAATTTTTAAATTTAGTTTTTGAACTTTCCTAATCAATTGAGTTGAATAGTAATACACTTCTATTTCTGAAAGAATTCCTTTTTCATAAAAAGTTTTGTTTGTTATAAAAATGTTTGATACTTAGATAATTTTTACGCCATATCTATGTTTTATTATCTTTTGTGCATAAAATTCTGGAAATATTTTCATTTTGTTTACATTTATATTTTTGACACATTCTTTTCTTTTATTATAAGCATTTTCAACGAATGTTATTTTATAACATATAAAACTTATCCCGTCATAACATATAATATGTATTCCTGATATATAAAACTCACAACCAATGATGTTATGAAAGTTTTGTTTCTTTTTTTAAAAAAAAAAACTTTTTCATACATATTATCTATTATATATTCATTTTTAACAACTTTGTTTTAAAATTTGTTAAATAATCTGTTACCATAGCAACTATGTGCAGTTACTTTGCATTTCATTTCCAATGTTCTAAATTATCGTAAAAATTAGTCATTAAATTATTCAATTGTTAATTTTAGGTGAACACCCCGCTGCAATGCAGCATGGCAAGCACACGTCTTCTGGATCTGGTCTTCCAGCTTCTTGGGAGATCCAGTTGTACCTGATCATGAACATTGCCCTTCTAATCTTCAATAAACGGTGATAACCTAAGCCGAGGGGCTTATTTTTACATGCAATAGAGTTGAGGAAAAATTTAACAGACTGCATCTCCAATCAGAAAAATAAAATAAAAATTTATGTACACCGCCATTACGACTATATCAGAGACCATGGACTTGCCGTGCCATCTATCGACGAGTTAGGAAAGGTCACAATTGAGAGAAGCGAATGTGCTCGAATGAAATGGAAAAATCGATCAATTTTGAAGAACTCTTCTGGATTCGTTGTGCCATCTGTACAGTACGGTGGGAACTAAACTTCTCCTGCAATAAATTCCACATACATTTATCTATCTTCTCCGATTCATGGACATTGATTTCCAAGAGAAATTATTATGAATTGTAACAAAACTTGTAGAAACGCCCCGTTTGATCTAAGAAAGACTGACAGTAAAAGTGATTGTTAGATCGCACAGAAAAACTCTTTGAAACTACAAAGTGAGACATTTTTTTTCGTGATAATTGCGCAGGTACTTTGTAAAGTGAGCTTAAGAGAGGGCTTCAGACAATGAATATTATTACTCTCAAGTGTTTCGGTTTTGATTGAACAAGGAATTGTACACCTTCTAACTGTAAAACCGATTTATTTACAGTTGATAATAAGACTTTGGACACCTTTTTTGGCCGAAAGATGATATTGCGTTTACATGTGTTAAATAATGAACGTTGTACTTAAAACGAACTGTATACCCCTGTAGAATATTCAAATATAAATATATATAAAACCTATTGAAAAATTCTCACTTTGTATATTGCGAGCGGCTGGCTCACTGCTCGTTTTATGGACACAATGTATCCGTTTTATTTATTGTACAAGTACTTTAGTTCATTTCAAAGCCTCCCATGTTAACATTTTTTAATGTTTTAGCAAAATTAAATCAGTGACAGTGCTCTTCGAAAAGTTCGAAAGGCAACAATCATGAAAGTGTGCTCATTGATTCAACTGTACAATTCGTAACCCAAGTAGCGCAAAATATTGTGCAATATTTTTATCAAATGTTGCGCAAAAAATATAACGTGCACTTTCTTAAAATTATTGTATAATATATCGTGGTACTTGGAAAAGACTATGTAAATTTTTGCACAATCCGGCCCCATGTTCCATCTATTAATGCGGGTGGTCATTTAATTTAAATATCACTAGAGGGTCCATGGAAACATTTTAAAGGAATTGGTGTGATTAATGAATTAATGTTAATTCCCAAATAAATGTTATGTTTTTCAGTTCCTAATAGTAATGTGCTATTTATGTTGTTAATTTCTTGAGTACCAACGTGTATGTAAATATTTCCCAAGAAATAACTGAAATTAAAATAACTTTTTTCGCACACGTGTTGTATTTCTTTCACATGAAAATAGGACTTAGCCAATACACGCATTTTTCAATAAATGCATGAAGTTATTTAAAAATATTATCATTCAACTATTGGTATATAAAAACATTCGTTTTTAATATCCTAATGAATTGAATATTCAAAATTAATTTATTTTTATTGATTCAAAACTAATAAAATTTATTCATATTTAATTTAGAAGCTTTCAGGATTTACTTAACAATGAGTTAAATTAGTAAAGTAATTAAGATTAAAAGCAGAATGTCTTTAATGTTACTGTTACTCAAGGTTCAGATTTTACACACTTATTCAAAATGGAATTCTAAAAGTAAAAAAAATATATAGAATAATTGCTATTAAATTATCTAAAGTAACACTGAAGTTGTAGTGTCTCTTATTTTTATATGTTTAATTAGTTTCAGTAATAACGCACAATAGTTATGAAAAATAGATGAAAATTTTACATATAAACATATACTTCAAAATTAGCAAAGAAAATTATATTTATCAGTATATTTGTAAACATTTTTAAAATATATATTACTTATAACTACCACACTGTAGTTATAAATAAAAATTTTAAAGAATTATTATTTAATGGAAGTTTTCATCTTAAGAATTGTTCATTTTTATTAACATATTCTTCCTTCCTATTTCTGTAATTAACGTTTTTCCTCCATGTAAAGACAATTCTAGGGGAAAAAACGATTATATGTCCTATTAGCAATATTCGATAAATTCATTAAAGTTTTCACAGTTTAAATAAAAACTCAAATACCGTTGGTAACTATATCGTTCAAATATTACTGCACTTGAAAACATGTAGAATTAAATAAGGTAAAATAATTATAAAACTTTTGCGATTTTTTCCAATAATTTCCAAAGGAAGGTGTTTCAGAACTTCTTTATAGGCTGAAGTATAGATGAAGTGACAAGAAATTGTCTCTTTGAAATCAAATCATTGAATGATACGATATATCACTCTTTTTGGTCACCTGAAGAACTGCTATTATAAAATTATTTCATTAGCTGCCACTTCATTAATAATTTCTTTATTAAATTCATTATTTACATTTTTTAATTAAATTCAATATAATCATCACACATTCATTAAATTCAATGCCGATCTTATACTTTTATTAAATTCATTTTATCGATAATTCTTCCATTAATTTCAATATAATTCTTTCATTAAGTTCAGCATATCTCTAGTTCATTCATCAAATTCGGTGCTCTATAATCCATTCAAAAATTTCATTATATCTGTAATTAATACATCAAATGCAAGTATATCTTTAATCAATTCATTAAATTCCTTTTAGCTATAATTCTTTCATTTTCATTCAATTTAACTATAATTCCTTCAATAATTTTCATAGCCATTAATCTAACATTAAATTGAATATAGCTATGATTTAATAATAGTAGAAAACTCTTGATTCTTTCTTTCCTTAACATAAAATATATGCCTATAATTTTTTCAAACTGCTCGTAAATCTTATTTTTCATTAAAAAAAATAATGATTCAAATGTTTATTTAAACAGTAAAACAAATAAATAAGGAAACAGGGTTATTTGTTGGAGTCTCTACATCAAATTATAAAAAGATCAAATAAGCTAACAATCACATGTAAGCAAGTAAGTTAAGAAGAACATTAAACATAAATTGCAAAACGTTGCATCAATACTTAAATAAATAAGAAAATTCTAGCACAATATATGTGCTAGTCAATATTTAGCTGTTGAGATTTGACTAAATGCTGACAAATAGCTGCTTTATTAAAATAAATTTAATTCCATCATAAACTTATATACGTTCCTTTTTGGAATTTTTAATACATAAATTCTGTTACTATATGAATTACTTTTCTGTTAGCCGGGCGGCAGCGAAAAAATCTGATGCTCGGCTAACAGTAAAGTACTGTGAATTATTATGAAACTAAGTATTTTATTTGGTTAGCATTTACCATGTAATTTAATAAGCATAGCAAGACCAGTTTCTCTTTGAACCAATAGACCTCCGCAATTTTTTAACTGTATAAACTTACTTCTAACCTATTTATTACATTGTCAAATTTACTACAGTAAAAAAATATTAGTTATCTCTTCTTGATAGTGTTATTTTCAACATGATGTTATAAATGTGCCTCATTATGGTTAGTAATGAAATTTCTCCAGTAAAAATGAGTGCCATGAATGAACTTAAATTTTCTCTAAGAAATTCCCAGTTGGTGATGATTCAATTTTGTAAACACATATTTTTGATCTGGTCGATTCGAGGAATTTCTTACCCAATAAAAATGACTTGATTTTCTAGTAGGTAAGTTTAGTTACTTTCAAGAATTTGCTTTTTAATCTTGATAACAGTAGAAGTTACAAAAAAAAAAGACCGATAGAAGTAAGGTTTTTTTTGAAAAAAAAAACAACTTACTTTCATTATTTGAATTATCACTAGACGAAGTTTCCTTTCTTTTTCTTTCTTTCTTTATAACCCCTTTTTCGGTTTATACTACAATGCAAAACCAAATTTCAATCGGAGAAATGTAGAAAGTTCTTCTATGATTTTATATTTACTATTTTTTGAGCAAGATTTCTATGAAAAATATTTTAAAATAAGGTTATTCGTTATTTCTTTTCCAAAGTACAAATGATTAATTTGCCAATGTAATAAATATCATTGTAAATTCATTCCATAATGCTCATAGATGGATTAATAGACTTGGAGAATCATTGTTTCAGCAGTTAATGATTTATTTAAAAAACAAGCATATTTAAATTTATCTTCCCATTCTACATTTATAAGTGACTAACCTTATTCATTTATATTACATATTAATAATCATTAGATTTTTTTGTTTATTCATCTTGAATGTGCTATCTTTAATTCTGAGATATTCTAAATATTGCTAGTAATCATTGCGTTTTATCAATGTGAAACACTTTTTTCGAAATTTAGATTAAGAATTTGTAGTAAGAAATAAAAAAAATCATAAAAAACAAAGATTAAAATGAAATCTGCTATGCATATTTCAATGTATCAAGTCAGAGCATAATTTCTTAAAGCACCACATGCTCGTTCAAGTTAAATTATATTTTATTCATTTCCATTGTTTCATAGAATTAGTCACTTTAGTATTGCAAACGATCCAAAAAACATTGCCTTGCCCTTATTGTTTTAAAAATATCACATTTCTTATTTATTTCATTTCATATAATCACGTGCTGCTCAAAATGACATTTTTCTAGGTTTTAGTTGCTGTAGTCATTAACTTATTTTTTTTAATCAGATCTTTTGTTAATGCAATGGTAACACACTTTTAAAAACTGATTTTTTAGAGGCTCATGCAGATAATAGAATTTTTATTTTTTGCCCATGGATTCATTTTTTTTTTCGCTTTCGGACTTTTTTTTGACAACAAAAACATCATTCTAAAAACAACATCATGTTCTGACATGATAATATTAGTGGCAAATAATACTTACTTGATTATATTATATCTGGATCCTATTTAAAATATAATGCACAAAATGTATCGTAAATTCATGAGAATTTAAGAAAAATATTATTTGAAAAATTTCATTTTGCTTGTATATGAGCAAATGAATAACGGTTTTTTTGTTCGTTTTTGTTTCTACGAATTAAAAAGGATTTCAAAAGTTGCCTTAAAAGAGAACATCTCACTAAAATGTTTTCATGCACATATGCAGAACGAGACTGACAACAAGACACCCGACATAAATGGATTCGTTTTCGGTTCGAGCAGTTACCAGATCGAACTTCGATGGTAAAACTTTTTTTTTCTACTCGAAAGGTCAACTATTAAATTGAGCAAGTTATTTTGGTGGAAAGAGTGGAGTCTCAAAAAAAGTCACATTTCATCGAATGGGATATTGAGTTTAGTACCATATTTTGCAGGAAAAATCAGTTTTTAGAGTCGTCCGTGAAATGACACCCGTTTCGTACTCATTTTTGAGTACGAAACAGGCCCACATTGTCAATTATGGCATGGGGGAGTATGCAGTAATAGGGAATAACACTGCTCTTGAAGTTAGAAAAGAAACAAGGATTTTGGAATCATCGATTCAACGTATTCTGCGCGGAGTCTTGTATCTACATCTCTACAAAATACATACGCTTCACCAATTATTGTATTACAAACAGAAACAGATAAGAAGTTAAATTGTGCCTATAAATTTAAGTTATCTAACCTGTTAAAGCATTAGAAGGAAGAAAAAAATTAAAATAAAGAAAGATATGTCAGTATTTTATGATGAACTCTTTATTTATGTAACATTATTGTTCATACAATTAACAAAGAATCAGTCTTTTAATATGTCCAATCGGAAAACATTGACGATTTAGTTATCTTCGTATATGATTCTTTTTGTTTCCTGTTTGGTATTTTTATGCATTTATTGCTTGTTGAAGATTGTGCATGGATGACGCTCCCACCTTTTATTTAATTCCTTTTACATTCTACCACAATTGTGTGGCAGGCACGGACCCTAACGGTGGTAATATCTACCATGAGCTTTTAGCGTAATTATTGTAAATAAATAATATCGAAAAGCACCGAGTTTTGGAATTCATTTAACAAAGCACCTCCACTGATCGCAGTTTCAAATTTGCTTACTTCATGCAATTTCTTTGATCAACATGCAGAATAAACCACATCTGCGTCGCATAAACTCAAAAGTACTATTTTATTTATCTTCCATGGAAGATAGGATTGTTTTAAAGATATCGATAAAATGCAAAAAGAATTTTCAAAGGAATAAGAGCAATAGAATAGAAAATAAACAGAATATTAATAAACTTGATTCTCTAATTTTATAATATAAACCGAAATGTCAAGCTAAAATGTTAAATTTAAACAATTTTAATAAATTAATTAATTCGCGAATGAAAATAATTGTATGGAGTTAGTCAATTGTTTTTCTATTAACTACGTTGACACATTCAGCTCTGAATTTTTTAGATGTGGAATTAAAAAAAATTGATAGAAATCAGTGCTAAGGGTCACCAAAAGAACACCCACATTAAATTTCATCTCATTTTCACCTCGGGCATAAGAACTAGGAAATCGTGGCGAATTACACAATCAGGTTTGAAAAGAAATGAAAATTAAATACTTAAAATACCGCGATGGCAAATTCCATAGGGAGGGCCGAAAGGGTTTCGAATACGTTTCGAAAGGGCCGAATACGTTTAAAATTTAGTTTTCTTCCTTCGTTTCCTGGGAGACCCGGGTTCGAATACCGATTAGGGTACGGTTGTTCTTCCGTGTGCTATCTGTGAAATGTGTGACTGTGCCCCCTGTAAAAAGGGGCTGTGCAAGCGAATGTGACGAGTATGTAGCTAAAACCGTAAACTTGGCCTTTGTTGGCGCTACTTGAAACAAGAAATGCTCGTTCTTCGGTTTAAAATCTGCTGATGTATCAGCGGCGCTTGTACATGACAAGTGCCATAAGTAATAACAACAAATTTAGTTTAAAAGAAAGAGAAATAACCAATAAGTTTTTTTTTCAAAATTTCAAAAACTTTAATGTTTAATTAATAAAAAAATTTCTTTTTAAATATCTAGTTGCTGATCGACCTTATAAAGCAGTTTTATATAAGACTATCAAATTGAACACATTTTAACGAAATAGTTATCCGTACAACTCATCGACAAATAATATACAACAATTATTTGTCAAATAATATACTAATTAAATCAAGAGGAAATACTAATTCATTTTTAATACTTTACATTATTACATCTCTCTAAATGTAATATTGTATCAAACGCTTTATAAAAATACTAGCAGCAATGATGTTCATTTTTTCCAACTAAACCTTTACAAAGTATCCCAAATTACTTCTTCGCAACCTACTTTCTTCCCTCTGTGTCCCTGAGTAATCTATTTTTATTTGATCCACAGCCACCTGAGCGAGTTGCAGGACGGAAGACGTATACCCAAGGCTTTCTTGTCTCCTAGGATGCTCCGGATCAACTCTGAGAGTTTCAATAAATGCGAGTTGTCCCGTCGCTTTCCCACAGGACGTCGTTGATCTAGCTTACTCTGCCTATTTTTACTTTCGAGGCGTGTGTTTACAATCTGTCTGGGGACCGAAAATCTCCCGAAGGCATTTTTCTCGTTGATATCCGCCTGCTTGAACGAATGAAGGTTTCTTCATACACGAATCTTGAAATCGCTTTATCTCTCGCGTCAATGTTTTATTTCTGCGTGCCAGAGGGTTGGCGCAAGCGTTGTGTCTTTGCTGGTTACTGAGGCGATAACAAAATGTCTTTATTTACAATCGAATAACATGGCTAGCAATCTTGTTATCCGAGATTACATTCTTTTTGGGTCCTTTACTATGTTTGTAGAATTTCGCATAAACTGAAAATGATGTGGGATATTATCAAACTGACTGATAGGGCAAACGTTTATATAGAATATAGACTGAATAAATATGGAAATATTTATATTTAGTTGATTTATTAACATGTCGAAACATGATGTTTTTGGGATGAGGTTTTTAGCTTCAACAGTTATCCACAGATGAAAAATAAAAATTTTATTATCTGCACGAGTATATAAAAAAAAAATCAGGTTTTAATAACATGTTGCCATTGCATTTACAAAGGCTCTGATTTTAAAATATTAAGTTAATGACTACAGCAAATAAAAAGTAGACAATATTAATAAGTGACTCATTCAATGAAACAATTAAAATGAATAAAAATATAATTCAAATTGCACGAGTAAATGATGCTTGGTCTTTCAAGAAATTATATTCTGACATGATAAATTGAAATATGCTTTGTAGATTTCATTTCAATCTTTTTTAAATTGTTTTTCATTGAATTAGTGATTTTTGTAATGCAAAAGTTCATAAACATTTTTCTCTTCCATTTATTGTTTTAAAAAATCACATTTTCTATTTATGTAGAACCTTTCCTATTTGTTTGTAGAACATTAATTTAGTCTATAAGTACTCAGTTTTATTTATTTTTATAAAAAATTTGAGTAAGAATAAAATGTATTTTGATATGGGTTTTCTGTTCTCAGTAATGAATAAAAAATGTTTTCATTTCCAGCTAATAAATATCATTCGCAATATTATTCGAAATCAAATCTGCATCAACGATCAGTACAATATTCGCGTCTAATTAATTTCCTAAATACTTTTATAACAGTACATCTGACTAAGATAAAATTATACAACTGTAAAAACTACTTATTAAATTTGATCACAGCTTCTAAATCATAATCCAGAGGCGCAACAATATGTTTCTTAACGAATTTCCTTCTGCGTAATTTATTTACAATTGAGTAACATGGCTAAGAATGTTGGAATTTGAACTTCTTTTGTGTCTTTTTTTTTCTTTTTTGAATTCTTTTTGTGTCTTTTATTACATCCATAAAATTTCGTAAAAACATAAAATGATAGGAGATTACACTCATAAAAATTACGTTTAAGGCAAAGGCAAACACTTATATAAAACATAGACAGAATAATGATTAAAATATTCGTAGTGAATTAATTTATTAAATATTTATACATATAAAATAAATTCAATCTATAAGTACTGAATTTTATTTTTCTAGGGGATTAAATAAGTTCAAGATGTGTATTTCTATTGTTTTGCCATTAACAAGAATGATCAATGCTTGTTAATGGGATCTCCAAACGTAAAGTAATCGAAAAATTTTTTTTAATAATTTTTGTCAAATATTAGCAGATTTTTCGTGTGTAGTTAACTTTCTAAATCTTTTTGCATCTGACTAAGTTCTGAGACAAAAATATGCTCCGGTTAAAATTGCTTATTAGTACTTTATTAAATTAAATTTGATCATAACTTCATAATATCAATCCAAAAGTACAATAATTTGTTTCCGAACGCATTCCTAATGTATTCGTCTTATTGATCATTAATTTTTTATGCATCATTAAATTATCGGATGATGAAATTATAAAGTTCCTTTCACATGTGGAGCTCTATGATAGAATGTTAAAAATATTCTCTGTCTAATCAACCAAAAAGAAAATGGTAAATAACATGTGTGGTTTCTTTCAATAACCTGTATGATAAACATATTTTTAGGATTAAAATTTATTTATTTTAAACTTTCTCTTTTTTTAAGAGAATACAATCATTAGGTATAAAATAGTACCAAGAAATAATAGAAGCAAAACTATCTACCATGCGATCAGAAATGTCGGTGGGTACGCTACTCAATCAATGTATCATTAATAGTAGTACCCTATATTCAACAAGTTGTTCTTGACATTTGATACCTTGCATGACTTCCCATTATATATAATTATCACAAAAAAGCTTATTTGAATGATTTAATCCTCTTTCCTCTACTTTAGTCCTCTATTTTTCGTCCTCTTTGAAATTTAGAGCCTAGATTAATATGTACCAAATGATTCTGAAGCATATTAAATTAAAAGAATATCTTCATTTATGGATATTAATTTAGCGTGATAATATCCTCACACCATTTGAATACCGGAAAAATCTAGTCCCCAACAACCAATCAGTTCCCAAATTTTAGATGGGTGTTTTACGTTAAAGCCACATATTCTTCGTTTATAGTCTATAGGTATGCTTCAAATAACTTTACTTAATCTGAATGATCATGAGATTAGATGTACACCATTTATAAACCCCATATTTTGAAACTATATGAAATATTAAACTATTGTCAAAGGAAAATGCAATGTTAGAAGCTAGTTCTATATACCAAACTTTTTAAAATGCCTGAGAAAGGATTTTAAAACTACGAATAATTAAACACACGTGATCTTCTGAGAGGGTGGAATTTTATTGCAGTTTATATTTGGTCCACAAGTAAGAGGGAAAAGTGGAAATTCATGTCCATGGTTAAAATTCAAATAATTGTAAGCGAATAATTTTAATTGCAATTGTAATAATAACACATAAACTATTTTATGTTAAACTAAACATAAAACAGGCAGTTTTGGCTTGGCAAATGGTTTTAGCTGGCAATAAATTTCTTCAAGTGGAGGACTCACTAGAGGTTAATTATTATTATTATTATAGTTGCATTTGCGATGTAATTCTGATTTATGCTGTTTCATTTTTTAACATAATCTTATTTAACGTCAAGAAATATATCTCTTACTCATTATCTATTATTATATTATAAAATTTTTTAAAAATCTGACAAATCTTAAAATAAAATTACTAGCACTTTTCTACTGGTGATCTTCTTTCGTATATAATGAACTCTCTCTTTGCATTCTGTTATATTACTTCTAAATTTTAAACTGACCACTCCTACTCGCCCGAAAGTACAAGGGAAATAAGGGAACTGGACCGACGCATTAACACGACTGAGAACTGTGGTCGATCCCTTGGGCCATCACTGGTCAAAGTACAACCCTTCCCCTAAGGAAGCAAGTCCTGTCATTGGTGGGAGATAGTATACCTTTTAGTATACCCACTAGGATGGTGGAAAAGCAACCACCATACTGGAAGCTTCTCATCCTGCATTATGAGGTCAGAGGGGTAGATATACTATCTTTGTAATTGATTTCATCATGGTGTAGAATTGGAATGCCCAGCTTAGAATCTCTTTCTCATGAAATATGTCTTAAAGCAATCTAAACTAAACATACTTATTGATCTCAATGAATATTGAATATTATTTTGAGTGAAAATCAATTGCAGCACATTTTTAAGTATCTGGCTTAAAGTGGCTGAAAGTGACAGGTAAGAAAAGAGCAGGATATACCGTTCTATTTCTTCTTTGCCCACCTATACCGGAAGACAGTTTTTATATTAAAAACTCACAGCTATAATACGTATTTTCTTACTGAGTACTAAGCCTTCTCTATCTTAAGCCCTGTAGAATGTGCAATCTGGTGCCGGTAACATGTCAGCCTTCTATTGGTAGTTTATATGCTGCCCTGAAAGAATTTGTTATAGAAAAAGTATGTTAGTGCTCCCATTTAACGTGAATTCTGTACACTTCACCTTGGTATACTTTAAAAAAATCAAGCATACCTTAAGAACATTTTTTGAATCTTATACGTAATAAGCAGCTATAATCCGAAACAACGGCAGCACTTTAGGTCTACACTCTGACGAAACAATGAACAAACAACATAGCACTGCTCTATTTCTGTTGCAACTTGTATTTTTCACACGACCCGTAAAAGGGTTGTAGCAGATGCAAGATACCAATACCTTGGCATTGTTGCAAATGAAATGAATTACCTTCCTCAGTTAACTACGATAAAAAAAAAAACCACGCCGTATAGTCTCTACTAGAATACTCGAGAGTTAGCTGTATTTAAATTTCACTCATATAGAACTTTTCTAGTAATACGATTAATTTTTTTAATCATATAAGACTTTTGAAAATTCAGATTACATAAATGTTGAATTATCTTACAAATTAACAATCAAAATTACTTAATAAAAAAGCAGATCTATTCACGATTACTTTTATCTTATTACTCTTACTGAAGTGCGCGCGTCAAAGATATTCTTTGTTTTAGTGTTCCTTTCTGCATTCCCGAGCAAATAAGAATGATATTTGGCCATCTGTTGCTGTACTTTATTTGCCAAGAGCTGTATTTCTAATTTCTTCTTAATGTAGTGGCATGGAACTTGTTAGATGTAACAGATGGTATCTTCACCCAGAATTAGTTATCACTGATTTCTTGGATGAGAATTTTTTGACAAGAAGATAAACAATCATTGATCAGGCCTTATCGCTAAATAGATAATATTTTGTGTTATTATCTCTGAATACATTATATGTTATGATATTATCTCAAATTGATAGTATTGTTGATACTATTACTAAAAAATAATATTTTACGTTATCTCTAAATAAATATACAACGTTATTATTAACAAACTGATAATATTTTACGCTATCTCTAAATATTTTTTTAACTTTATTATCACTTAACACTTAATATTTTACCTCTAAAAATTTTTTATAAAAGCTAAGCAGATAATATTTTACGTTATTTCTAAATAAATAATGTTTGGCGTTATTATCTATAAATAAATATTATGAGACATTATTCATAAATGGATTTCAAAAGTTAAATAAAAGTGCATCTCAGTGCAACAAACACAACATGCAAATGATTTTCGACAAAAATCTCTCTCTCTCTCTCTCTCTCTCTCTCTCTCTCTCTCTCTCTCT
>JAOUZG010004505.1:1922308-1954028 GCA_026289955.1 Argiope argentata | reverse complement strand
ATAGATAGATAGATAGATAGATAGATAGATAGATAGATAGATAGATATAACAAAACTCAAGAATTTGTATAATTGTCATATTGGGAATTAATTTAAAAAGATGCAACCCATTGAAGATTATTTTTGAAAGACAGTTGGAAAGACACAATGAAATAGCTCAATTTTGTAAAGCGAGTGTCAAATGTTTTACTTGATATTAAAAATTCCTTTATGAATACATCTAATTTTTGTGAAGATGTTAAAGTTTCATTAATCAGCACATAGTTTGTAACAATAAAAATAGCTTTTTTGAAGCAAACTAAATGAATAGAAATAAAATTCTATGCAGTTGCTTACATTCTATTTATTATAGAGTAACTAAAATCTCAAAATCTTATCATTAATATTTTTTTTGTGATTTGACCGGCTATTCTAATCCTATTCATACGATAAACAATAAATTATTCTTTTATTGTTTATTGTATGAATAGGATTAAAATAGCTAGCCGAAAATTCTTAAAATAAAAACTAATGAAGTAAAAAAAAGATGGAGAGATTTACTTTAATCGATGATAATTAAAATGAAGTTTCACAGAAAAAACTGAAACAGTCTAAAAATATTATAAAAAGACTTAAAACAATGATTCGCTCTAAAAGTAATCTTAAGAAAGCTGCTATTAATTAAATATCATGAATTTTTATTATTTTTTAAAAATTAAAACTGCCTATGATAATTGAATAATTCAATTGTTCAGAATAAAACAAAAAAATTAATTAAATTAAATAATTCATTATTACAGAAATATGAGCAAACTCATTTGCTCATATTTCTTCATTCTCTCATTCATTATTTTTTGCTCATGTTTTTTCGCTCACAAAGAGATGAGTAGGGAACAAGCCTGACAGAAATTTTATCAAAATAAAAATATGTAATAATGAATAATAATGAATATTTAAAAATATGTAATAATGAATAATAATGAAAATTTAAAAATATGAAAAAAAGAATAATAATAAATATTTAAAAATATGTAATAATGAATAATAATGAATATTTTAAAATATGTAATAATGAATCACGAGGAAATGCAAAAAATTATCATATTTCCTATTCATTTTTAAAAATTATATATGATAAAGTATAAAACATCTCCAAAATGTTATAAGAACTTTAAAAAGTATTACAGCTTATAAGCAGTATTTTGAAAAAATATTTTATACATGTTTTAATATGAGAGTAAGTATAATTATTATGTTGCATATTACAAAATTAAATGAAATTGATGGTTTTAAATATTTTAGGTCCAAGGCCTAGAAATAAATAAAAAAACATTGATTTATTATACATAATCAATTGGTTGATTGCACATAATTACCGTTCTCTTATCTCCAAAATATAACAATACGTCCTTTTTAACTTCGTTAAATCTCTTTATAGATATTTGCTGATATTAAAAATTTTATTGATTTTTCTCGATTTTTTTGTTATATAAAATATCTTGGTGGCTCTTTTAGGTAGTTGAATCTTAATATTAGAAGAATTATTCTCCATCTGAAAAAAATATTGAAACGAAGAGTATCTTTGGAGGTTTCCTATTTTTGAATTGGACAACGTATGAAATCAAACGGCTTTTTCACATTTCATCAGAATTTCAAATTTTTGAGAATCGGTTTATAAATTGCTGGAAATTATTGTCATTTTTATAAATTGTTAATTCCTCTGAGAGCACTGAAACTTCGGATTTACTTTACAGTATGAGGATTAATTTTAAAAACTCATGAAAGTAAAAAAAAAAATCAAATTATATAGATTGCAAACTGCGTACAGAAAATATATTAGAAATAACAAACCCAAGAAGAGGTTCGTCTCTGAAAAAAATTAAAACGGTCTAATTTTCTAATTGAAGAAATACGATTCTTTAATTGGTACTATGCCATATTATATTCTTTTAATACCTCAGTTACAAGATTTTGTATACCTCACATCTCAAAAACTTTTCACAAAACATTTGCATTTCAAATTATATCTCTGTACAGCTAAAATTCTTTACTCAAAAGGAGTTTAAGTAAAATAAGCAAAACGTATTCAGAATATTCTGTTTCAATAATAAGTAAATACACCACCTTCTTCATTGCTGAAATGATCAGTTTCTACGTCATTCTCTTTGAAAGTCAAGCACATCTCACGAATATAAATTAAAAAAATATCTTATAATGTTCTGAAAGAATAAAATTTGACCCTAAACACAAGACAAAAGAATTTTTCAATACCTACAAAGAAATGAGCAGCTGATATATTTCTAACCGGCATTTCTTTAACTAGATCCAATGTTCTGGCACAAAGATCCATCCACAGAAGCAGTGACACTATCGCTGCGGATATCTCAGATTCTGATGAAACGTCGAGCAATGGATTTGAGAATTCTATATCCTCAATATCTAATACGAACAAAGAAATTTCTTTCTTTCCGAATAGTTTGTTTTCATAAAATAGAAAGGACCTTTAACTAAATCCTAAAAATAATGCTTTAATTTATTTTTCATAAAATTACATTGGTTTCCATAGTGCCCTTGGTCACTTAGAAAGACAGATAAAGGATATGTATGAAGTTTGTAAACACACTGTGCGAATGTAATTCTACATTCATCTCACAGTAATTGAAAATCAGACAGAATAGTAGAGTTCAGAATCTCAGGAGCAGTGAATATTCCTGTTCCACATGATAATACCTCTACTTTTTTTCTAGCTTACATGTTGTATAGTGTTCATATAGCTTGCGTGTGAGTCCAGTTATCAATTATACCATGAAATGTGCATTTATTTTCTGCTTCCATTCCTCAAAGGAAGCTTTAAATTCTGGTTATTGATTCACAAATCTTTTTTATTACTGTGGGCAATTTCAATGACCAAAACTCATTTTAAAGAAAAGATGTAATTGCTCGTTTTCTATGTTTCCTAATATTTTCTATGTTTATTGAATAGCGGAGAACATACTTTACTACCGAAAAATAAAATTTATTCCCTGAATGATATTGTTTGTTGATGTCGATGCCAATGTTATTAATTTTGGTTATACTAGCTTCAAATTTGTGGTGGAAACTGTTGTGTTTGATAGGAATAGTTTTTCCGATTCATGGAATTTTTTCTGCAGAATAACTCTTCCTCTAACATGCTTCATTTCATAATTTTTTTCAAGGCTTTCTGGGAGATTTTCTCTACAAGAATTGTTGTTACAAAGGATATTATAGACAATGAGAATCGGAATAATTTAGATGATTTGATAGTTAACTCTCTGATCACAGCAGTAGATGCATTTATTCTAAAAATTACCTAACAAATGGGAGCCCATGGCTAACTTGAATTTCATATAACTATGAAAGACGAAAAAAAAGAGCATAAAACAAATTAAAGAGTTGCAACTGAAATCGATTGATTGCAACATCCATCACATTTAAAAGAGACGGTTTTAAAAATATATCGAATTTAATCAGATAACTTTCTTTCTTCTCTCACAAATAACGGTAGGTAAAATTCTGATGCACAGAAAATTTCCAACATAGTTTTGAATGATCGCATTTTCATGCTCATTCATCAGCTGTGAACAGATTTCCGTTTTATTAAAAAAATCCAGAGCATAGTTCTTCAGGGTCGTATTAAACATAATAACTTTCGTATTATTTACATTCATTTAGATTTTTCTTGCCTGAAATTACGGAATGCTTTATTAACTACAAAGCAATGACTATCTGAATCTGATATTATCATTTATTCAATACTCAAAAGCCGCTTTGTCAACATTCTCTAACATTTTACAATTCTTCTTTTAAACGAATACATTATTCTGAAGTTCGAATCTAAAAGGAGCACCATTTCCAATTTCAGCGAATCTTTGATATAGTATTTCTCATACTAAAGTTGTACCTTTACAATTATATAACAATTATATTAATCATTTACTTATGTAATTTGAAAAAGTATGAAAGGGGTATTTAATTGTTACAACTCTGCTTGATCGAAAATGGATTTAAATAACTTTGGTGAAACTTCTTAGTTTTTCTTTGATTCTGCATAAAAAAGCTAATAATATAACCTGGAAAAATAACACGGTATTTTGCGAATGCTCATTTTGAGCAGATAAATGTATAGACAATTTAAAGTGCACTTAGAAAATATTTCAATGGAAAAAATTATTACAAAGTAATATTTTGAGTGCTGCTTTGCTTATATGAAGAATCAAATCTTATGTATTTAAACTTCGTAATTGAATAAAAAAAAGTCTGTAGTGATGATTTATATTTGATTTTAACTCTTTATTTGACATGATTGATAAGAAGAAAAACATTTTCGTTTCAATTTGATATTATGAAGTGTGAAACTATAAATAGTTTATAAGAATATTTCAAGCATGCCTTCATTCACAGATTTCTCTGCAGTTAAAATAAATAATGGTTAGCTGGTTATAAATACCGGCCGGCTAAAAACTATTTAATATTTTCAATAGTTATAATTGAAAGCTAAACAATTTATGCAACACATAGCAGTAAGCTTAGAAAAAAGTACAGAAGTTAAATAAACCGGAAAATAGTTAAGAAATCTTACAGTTTTTTAAACAAACTTAATTTAAAAAAAATCAGACAGCACATTACCATCATCGAAAGAGTTTTTTAATTTTACAATTCTGCTCTTTCGGGTTGTCGAAAGAATGGTAAAATGTAAGTCACTTTGCGTGCTGCCATCATGATGAATTTAAAGTTTATTCCACATAAATTAGCTAAAATAAATCTCCAAGATTTAAATTAATTAAAGCTGTCTAGTTAATTAATTAAAATAAACTTCTAAAATCGTGCAAATGTATTATACTATTTGAATTACTTAGTATGTGCACCAGAAATTCTTTTTACTGTAATTTTAACTTTTTCATTAAAAGATTCACTATTCCATTAACTATTTTAGATTCTAAAAATTTCCTAGTCACAATTCGTTAATATACTATTTTTTTTTTAATTTTATGTTCAGAATATAATTACAGTCGTGTTTCAGGGCTTAAGTTTGCATTAAAACAAAAATGAAATTTCGGCGCAGTTTATCCCACAGAAGAATATTGTTTTCGAATGATGCTTTTATTTATCTATTATTTTTGTCAAGCTAAATCTCAATTATAATAGAAATGTAAACCTTCCTTTTTTTTCTTCTTAAATTATCCTTGCGCCTGTGTGTGTAGGTTTTGGAGCTCTACGGCCTGAACCATTTGACTTACAACTGCCTAACATGGCAGATATATGGAAAAAATGGAATGTATACATCGGAGAAATTTTTTTCTTCAAAACCGTATCTAAATAATAATCAAAAGTTTAGCCAATTTCCCCAATACTAAAATATTATAGCATAATTTTTTTCCTCCTTAATAATGATACTTTTTTTGTGGGAATATATACTGATGTTTTTGTAAAAATACATCAGTATATATTCCCACAAAAATCATAAAAATAAACCACAAATATAGTAACAAAATATATTTATATAAATAAATCGAAGTTGACTATAGGCCTATTAAAGTTAATAAACAAAAAATAAATCAGCATTTTTCATTTTTATTTTATACTTTAAATTTATATCGCGTCTTTAAACTAAATCATTATTGGCATTATAAGTTTCAATAAAGAAAATATAAATTTACTTGATTTTAAGAAAAAAATTAATAGAAATTGAATTTTTATTTAAAATATTATTAAAATGGGACATTTTAATTTGTTTCCAATTAGAAAATAAGTTGCATTACTAAAAAGCCCGAATTATCAGTGTATACTTTTTATAAATTTTAGAAGGTTTATCAAAAAGTAAAGGAACTACATAGTATAACTTACTGGTAAAAAAAGAGGCTTCTAAAATATATATATCAAAATCTGAAATTTAAATACATTTTTTAAAGAGTCATGTTACTTAAAATTTTAATAGAAGCCATGTTACATTTTAAGGGAAAAAATTTACTTACACTCTCGATAAACCAGGTGACTATCGAAGTTGTGTTCTTTAAAGTAAATTTATAAAGATATTCTGATTATTTATTCAAAAGAATACAAGATTATATTTTTCTTTTGCCACTCAGTTTTCATTAATTTTACATAATATTTTGTTTGATTAATTACGGAATAGCAGAAGGCTAAAAAAAGTCTCCGATAATTTTAATGGAAAATGTTTATTTAAATGAATCATTCAAGTAAATTCAGCTACTTCTTCTTACAACACAAACTATAGTATTGGAAAATACTTCATATATTCCTATGAAGACTAAAAATAAATTTTCATTCCATGGAATTTTCTTTATACTTTATTTTTTAAAAAAATGAGTAATAAATTGCTTTAGATGAAAAACGATGAAATTTCAAACTATGTTTTGCTCATTGAAGGAAAAATTTATAAAAATTCGTTGAATTCTAAAGCTGACAAAACTGCAGACATGTGACAAAACATCGAAAGAGTAAAAAGGAGCAATTTTCTACAAATATGACATTTCTGACAATTTTACACTCTTCCGTCTAAACAAAATTACTTTTTGATAATGATTTACGCAGAAAGAGTGTGGAGGGATGCTCGTCTTTCTATATATAAAGAAATGATTTTAAAATCAGTTCTTTGTAAAAAGAAACACTATTTTATTTTTATCATTTATATTTCTCCCTTTTTTGAACACATATGACGCTGAATAATAATATATATATAACTATGCTTTACTTTATTCCTTTTTTTCGCACTTCGCTGGTTATTTTTAAAATAGCATTGACATAAAAATAGTAAATACTTGTTTGCTTTTTTCTTGTACTGACTGAATGTCAACATATTCAGGAGAAATGTTTTTATAACTATTCATAGCATGATGAAAATAAAACGAAAAGTTTTGAATTATTTGATTTTATATATTTATTAATTAACTTAAAGAAAAATGAAAAAAAAATCATACAAATTACAATTTTTTCAAAAATTAAAAAAAAATGTATTGTAATTTATTTCAAAAAATGAAAATTCTTATTTTTTTTCTTTCATTTTTGAGTTTAGAAAAAAAAGTCATATTTTGAAAAATACAGTAAAAGTTTTTATTAAAAGTTATAACATTTTGAAAATATTATGTATTTATAATCAGAAACACATTTAAATATTAATAAAATTTTATCAAAAATAAATTTTATTTTTTTGATTGTGTACAATATATGGATAATTTGTTCAAACCCAAATCTTTTATCCAGTAAATCTTTTATCTCTTAGAAAGCTATTAATTTTCTAGTCAGTAAGTGCACTGTCTCATCTACTGTGTTCCAAATGTAACGGCTGATTTTGTGACACGTTTGCACTAGTTCACCATTTCTTTTTCACTTTTCTTTTCCCACTTATATTCTGAAGTATCATGAGAATCGTCGCTTATAAAATAAAATGAACCAAATGGGTTTTGCTTCGAAATACTCAGAAATTATTAAAAATTTTTGCTTAACAGCTATAAAGTATTTTTTCGTAAAAAAGTTAGCACAAAATGATAAAATATAACTTTCCAAAGAAAATAATGCTAAGAACATAAAATAAATAAATTTATAGAATATTATTTATATTTAATAGCTTGTATTTTTAGTAGCCTCTTCAACAGAGTGAAAACAGGAGTTAAAATTAAATGGAAAGAGGAAACAATTCATATAAAAGTATTCACGAAAGTAATATTTTAAATCAGAAACATCTTTGATATCCATTTTGAGAATATACGTTTATTATCATAAATATTAAAATTTACACATACTTAATGTAAAAAACATCTGACATTAAAAAAAATTTCATACAAAGAAAAAACAAATACAGTTGTTTTAATTAGATTTTAAAATAATACAATACGAAATTTTGAATATCTTTGATATCTTTGAATGAAATAAAAACACAAAAAGAAACGACCAGTTGATACATAAAAGGATTGGATTCTATAAATAAACATGCATTCAATAGTTTGCATGATTTTGTTTAAAAATTATCGCTTTCGTTATTTGAAATATTTTTTTAACCCTATGAGATTTTAAATTTAACAAACACATTTGGGGAGGAGGTTTTTATTTGGCTTAGAGAATTGTTTATTGAAGCGACAAATTGCTTATTATTCAAATCATTTTTAGAAATATGTATTTGAAATTTAAAAATTATAAAAAAGACGATATATATACTGCGTCTTTTGTAACTCTTAAATTCAATATTTTTCTAATATCTTGATATTCTTTAGTTAGCATCTCGTCACCAAATTTTTATCTTTGGCAATTTTTTTTTTTCACTTTCAGGAGCATTTTAAGATTTGTGAGAATAATAACGAATGTCTTTTTTGAACATTTACAACTCTAACTTCACTTTTGCAAGTGATATTTTTCTTCGATAATATATAAACACTTTTTGTATTCGGAAATAAAATTGAATATGTTCGTTTCGACAATATTTATTCGTAAATTGAAAAAGGTAAGATAAACATTGGATACAGTGTATTTAATAAGATATTTCAGGAAAATAAATGTAAATCCAATCGATGTACTTATGATAGAGAGGATACAGAATTTTGTGTTTTATTTACTATCTATCTGTAAGAAGGAAACATCAAATGCATTTGAAGATTTACTTTCTAAGATAAAGCATTTGCATTTTAACATGGAAACGGCACTAAACGCAGCAAATTCAAGTGTCGTCCTTTGTATTGCGAAGTAAATGAAACAGTACATTTTTATCATGTATTTTGTTCTTCCGCAATGTTATTAATGGAATTCACAATTAAGTTTTTTTACTTGTTTGTTATTTTCATTTTGTGTCAAATGAGAATGATTTATTTTTTAAAAATGGATAAAATCTTTATTTTTTCATTTGCTTTTGTCACTTATTTTAACTGCATTAAATTATAAGATGATTGGGAAAAAAGCACACTGGATGATAATAAATGTTTTGAAATGACACAGAAAACAAATGGAATGCCGTGTATCTCTAATTTAAAGAATTGGATAATGGGTGAGTTATTCTTTTGTCACAAATAATTTGAACTTTGCAGGTATTAAATTAGAAAGAAATATTTCAAAAACATCTCTTTATTTTTCTCAAAAATAAACTAATTTTAAAAAGGTGTTGACAACTAAAATATTATCTGTAATATCGCTCTCAACTTCTCCCCCCTCCTAATATTGAGGGAATGACCACTAAAACCAGAAGGGTTACCTTTACACCATCAACTCTCAATTCTCAGAATCTTATCTTCTGCCATATCGCTCGCGTATGTCCACCAATCTGGCCTTCTTCCACATGCACCGAGTTGGACGTTTTCTTGCCCGATCACGGTATCGATAATTCATACATTAACGAGACTATTCTGGTTTCGAACTTGATGAAAAGATCTCAGTTGAAATAAATATTCCTTTGACCATTATCTTCCAAAAACAGTGAAATAAGTAAGAAACTGCTGCTAGTAGATTCTCTTACGCCTTGTATCATTATCTAAAATGGTCGTTAATTTTTGCCCTGTCAAGAAATGGGCATGTGTTAAGGCCATGAAGTTGTCATCTTCGTAGACTAATGGTCAACTGTTCAGAACGTTTCTATACCAATGAAGACCGTGGACATACTTTATCCGTCTAAAATTGCCCTTCCGTACTACTTTTCCCAGTCATTGTTTTGTAATTTCTATCAGACGTTCCCACCAGCCTCCCTACCAAGTCACTCGTGGGGCTATGAATTTCCAAGTTATACCATTTTGAGGGTAATATTGTTGAATGACAGAGTTTACCAATTCAGCATTAGTTTCTAATTTTCTGAATGTAAAGTGGCATTGTCAGAATAGATCGTGTGTGGCTGTTCTTCACGGCTAATAAATCGTTGTAGTTCAAAAAGAAATTTGACAATAGTAAGAACTGAGATGAGTGATATGTGCAATTCACCCATTGTTGCACAAATAAATAGTACCATGTAGGCACAAATAAATAGTACCATGTGTTTCTTTATTTTAAACAGCGGATATTAACAGGCATAACAAAATCTATTATTGTAGTAATAAATAGAGCCAATGGCTCAACTCTTTCAAAAGGTAGAGGAGCTTCAATTTTTTCCCCAATTTCTGTTTGGACATATAATAATGTTGGCATTTATGAAGAACTTGGTTTATAGTTAGGAGTCCTTATAATATCCAGAAGGAGGAACGTAACTCGGAAAGTATTATTCATACACTGAGATTAAGAAGATGTATGTGGGTATGCTGGATGAAAAGATGGACAAAAGAGTAGTTTTCACTCAGTAATTAAGAGTATTGAATATCAGAAGGAATGCTAGAAAACTCTTATATTCCTCCAAGGCACAAATAGTCATCTTTGATAGAGAGAATGAAAAAGTGATTGTTTTAAAAGTGATTATTTTTTTGATAAGGGAAGTCCACCCTTTAAGGCTTCTATTTCTAGCTGGAAGCACTGATGGTGTGCTATTTAGATGGAAAATACGTTAGCTTTTCCAATTTCCTTAAAATTCAATTCATGAGTAAAACGTGGCTCAGATTTACAGTTTAGCACAAAACATAGACTCCAGGTTATCAAACAAAGAAATTATTCAACAACTGTAGCGAGTTACATCCACGATGTAGTTGCAATGTAGGAAGATTGAAACTCGCTTATTGGACTTAATCAAGTTCCCAGCAAATAGAATACTTAAAGATTATTGAGCAATCCAACTGGGCCACTCTGATCTTCCTATCACATTTATAAATTACTTTGCCACTTCACATGCCTTCTTACTTTAATTAATTTGCTGTAGCTGAAGATATTTGATTCTCGCCCTTGATTTGCATTTATTGAGAATAATACTTTTCAATCATAAGAGAAGACGATCATCTAGTCAAATATAAAGTCCTAAACACATATTTGGGACATGGAAGTAAACGTGTTAATTCTAAAAAATAATAATAAAGTTAGGGAAGAACATTTTCATTTCGACAGCTTTGATATTTGGCAAAAATCAGACATTTTATACACTGAAATGAATACAGTATGTTAAAGTCTGTAACAGCAGTATTGCATTCGGAAAAGTAGTCCAATGCAAATTTATTCAGGGATTGCTTATTGTAATGAAGAAAAATATTTATTATAATTTTAAGTTGAATTTTAGCAAAAAATTTATCTATCTCTTCTTACCAATGTTTAAACACTTTATAAAAATCAAAAAATAAGAAATTAATTATAAAATACGTCAAAATGGACATAGTCTTGAATGGTGTGTGAAATACACTATCCGAGTTCAAAGGATTAAACCAATGGGAGAGTTCTCCCCTAAACTTTCTCTCTTACTCTCCAATAATAATTTTAGCCCTCATCCTCTTCAAAACCTTAAAGATATTAAGAAAGGTCGTGAATAACTTGCATGGCATTGGATAGCAAAAATTACGAAATATAGAACTTTGATGCAATATAGCATTTTTATCGGATCTATTGCTATAATAAATAATTCAAATATTTTCTTGCTAGCTCTACTGATACCAAAATTTGACTCGAAACAATAGTTAGTAAACAATAATTAGTAAGTTAACAAGAATTATCTATTTTTTTTAAGTATCTAGGTACTTCTCCGTTAGCCGAACGGCAGCGAAAAATCGCCAAAGAAATTTCTCCGGATTCTATAATATTTGGTGATTTTTCCCTTTAAAGGCAATGCATAAAATTTGCCGGAATTACAATATTCTGTGGATTTTCACTGCCACTCGGTTAACGGAGAAGTACTAACATCTATATTTTAAATTCTAAAATTTTTCACCAAATTTTATAGATCTAGCTCTTCACGCTCTGTTGTAAATTAACTCACTCGTACTCAAATACCCGTATAGATATACTCTTTCAAACTTTGACAAAAACCTAAGAATTGATTGGCAGTTCTATATACTAAATATCAACTATCTACATAAAAGAATTTTCGAGTAAATGTGTTCAAGACAAACCTAATGCCAAAATTTTGCTGTTCGAGCTCAGGAATATCTGAGAGGAGGAAATTCTTCAACATCTCGAGTTCAAAGTTTTTGGTGATTACAGTATTTGTAAATTTCTTCAGCGAGAAAGTACAAAACATAATAAACGTTTCCCATTGAATTCATTCTTATAGATTGTAATAATGCTTTCTATTTATTTACTTATCCATTTTCAAAATAAATTAAAATAGTTGAAAGCTGTTAAAATATTTAAGATACATTATTTTAAATTCTTTGCTTGAAACCAAATAGAATATTTTTTAAGATATATTTTTTGAACAGATAAATGAACTACAAAAAATACTCTACCTAAAGGATATTGCTTATATCTTTGAATAAAATTTAATACTGCTATCGCAGCAGATATTTTGAAATAAAATATGTAATCTGTAAACAAGTTTTAAGTTGTGAATTTAAAATACTTCCGAGGGAATTTGATCCATAAGCAATGTTACTTTTTCTCCTCATGTTCGAAGTGGAGCTTATCGTGGTTGAAAAATTTTTGCCTTGAGGAATACCAATAAATTATACTTTATAAGAGAGGAAAGTAAAAACTCAACAAAAAAGGAACTATATAAATGCGTACTTATTTACAAATATATTTTTAAAAGCATTGCAATCGTGTACATATGTTAATGTCTCTGCATTACAGTTTCATAGAAATAGTTACTGATATACTGAGGAATTAAAATTTAAAGCTACTGTGAAAGTAGTATGCATTTAGCAAAAGTTGATATTTTGTAGCAAGATTTAGGTTTGAAAATGAAACGTTTTAATATTTCCATATTTCTATATCAAAGAGCATTATTTCCCTTTGCTATTTTAAGTATTTTATGAAAATTGTTTACTGGGCAATACTAGGTACAAATTGTATGTAATATATTCTTATATGGTAAATGTTACAAAATGAATTAACTTAAGTCTTGATAAAGTGCTAATCTCTAAAGCGAATATCTCTAACAGTTGTATTTTGAAAAATAATTATGTATTTCATTGAAGTTTCTCTATGGATATAAATAGCGTTAAACTTTAATAAATATTAACCATGTTAACAATATGCTTACAAATTAAATAGTTGATCAAATGTTTTTAATAAATATATGAAATATGGATCTTCCGTGTTTCATTTGTAAATTCTGCATTTCTAGACGTGTGATTTATTAAACGTTAAACCTTTTACTTTAAATGTTTTTTGAAGAATGAAACTACTTTTAATGGAAGTTTAAAATGCTGTTGAAGTAAATAACAGTGACTTTAAATTTAGATTATGAGCCAGAACTGAAGTTTTGAAATTGGAAATCGTTAAATCAGCTTTTTAAAAGTACAAACTTTAGGTGCTTTGACACGAATTAAAAATATTAATTTATTATATTTTTGATGTCTATTTACAGATGTTCTGTTAAAATTCATGTTTAAAACATGACCTCTACCATTCCTAATTTTTATCAAGATAAATTCTCAGCAGGAATAATCGTACAGAAATGTTTTCCTCTCTTCACTTCATTTTTTGTAGCAAGGAAACCTCGGGATTTACCTGAGGGTTGGTTGTATGCATGTCATCAGTATTTTTCCAACTGTGAAGCTAATCCTTTATTTTATTCCAGCAAATTTGCGCATTTTATGCAGAATAAGCATTTAGGATTGTAGTTCACTTTATAAATACATAATTATAGTTCGACACACACACACACACACACACACACGCACACGCACGCACACACACACACACACACACACACACACACACACACACACACACACACACACACACACACAAGCTTCAAGCTTTTAGAAATCAGCATTTAATACTAGTTTCTTCATTACAATCGGGAATTTGTGATTGCTTAACACCTAAACAAAATTATTTTTGTTGAGTATGAAATTTTTTAACAGAATATTAAAGTCAAACTTAGAACATTCCAGCCTTTTCATTCTTCTTAACTATATATATCCTGTGTGAGAGTGCAACTAAAACGTTTTTGATTTGATTTCTCTTATTTTTAGTTTAATTTTTCGAGCATGATATACTTTTTAACAAATATCTTAAAATGTTCAATTTGTGCTTAACAAATACATTTTCTAAAAGAATAAAAATATATTCTTATCCTTTACTTAAATGTCAAAGTTTAGTAGAAAGCTTCAGAAAGGTTAAGTAATATATACTATATAGTAATGCCCGTTGATGAATATAATTAAATGTATTTATAAAACATGTTTATAATAATATATTTTATAATCAACTTCAATAAATGAGTGTCTATTTTCAACTATATTACTCAATAAATTATTTAAAGAAATTAGTCAATTAATTTTATAATCAATCGAAATAAATTGTATATTAACTATTTTCATAAACAATTTAAATAAATATGTATATATCAACCATTTTTTTAATCAACCAAAATAAGAGTGGGTATATCAACTATTTTCATAATAAATTTAAATAAATGCGTATATAACTACTTTTTTATAATCAATCAAAATAAATGTGTATATATCAATTATTTTTATAAACAACGAAATGTTTTTTTTTCTTTGTTAATGAAAATTTCAAATCAAATTATAAAATAAGATATTTTTTTAATGTGAATAAACTTATTATCCTTACATTTTTCAGTTTCTAGAAATAATATGCAGGTAATCTTTGCGTAATAATGCTTTTCTTTTCAGTTTTCAAAAAAGCCACATGTATATAGATTCATATTCAAGATAATTATGCAAAATCTCTTCTTGGAAGAAAAGATCTTTCTATCAGTATTATTAATTTTTTAAAATAAAAGTTTTAATTTGCCCATTATATTTTTACTGTTCTTCTGGAATAACAGATATTCCATTTCGCTTCAGTGAAAATCTTGCATTAAGAATATTTTAATTTTTATTTTATTCTCCATATTTTATTTCCATTAATTATTTGAAAGAGATATATACTGTACTAAAAGAAAAAATTCGTATAGAAAGAAATTCGTATAGAAAAAGAAATTCGTATTTCTTTTTCTATACGAATTTCTTTCGTATAGAAAAAAAGAAATTAGAATAGAAATTAATAAAAAAGAAATTCGTATAGAAATTAATAAAAGAAAATTCAAGAAATTAATCATTTAAGAAGAATTATAATTATTATGAAGAAATAAAGAAGTATTTTTTTTTCTTCAAATTTATACAACCACGATGTGATTAAAAGTAACTAGGCATTTTTGTATTTACGCCTTTTTAAACTCTTTTCCAGACAGGCTGTATGAACTGTCTTCTAAATTTCAATGGCTTACAAATAATATGTTAGAAATACAATTCTACGGAAAAGATTTTGTATTAGGACCAATTAGAAGACTGATAAGAAATTGGTTAAGAAAAGAACTTTATATCGTGCAATTTTACAGAGGTTTAAAACTTTAAAAATGGTTTTATTTGCTTTCTCTATTATTTGCATTCATTTTCGTCAAAACAACACAATAAATTAGGAAGATATATAATTTTTTGCTCAAAAATATTCCTATGATTATTCAGCTTCTGTTTAATATGTTCAGATTTGTGATCAGTGATTTAATTATTAATTAAAAATATCACCTTGAGGAGAAAGCCAATTCAATTTTCCGCATTTTTAAGGTGAATAGAATCGCAGTTACCTCACAAACCAATATTTTTGTAATTTACATTACTATCCAATTAGACTGTCTGCATGCAATGAGCTATATATATAGTTTTAAATTAAAGCCGGAAATTAAGCCACATTACGCTCAAGTACCATATGTTAATAAAAATATTAATGTTTTTAAATAAATTTATGAAATTCTCTTCAGATTTACCCTCTTCTTTTATTTAAAAAATTATGAATTTCTCATGTACTATTTTAGTTTTAAATAATTTGATTGATTTTTTTATTTTATATTTGTCAGAGTTGCATTCAAATGATTAGATTAAGCATTACAATTATTTATTTCCTACTTTTGGCTTAGCTTATTGTTATTATTAATTTTATAAAAGTGATAAATATAAATTATAATTTTATTAAGAGTCCATATCGTGAGCCGAAAGAAAAAAAATAATGAAGAACTGAAAAATTTTCCTTAAGTTTAAAACGAAATTAAATTCCACTTTGTCATTTTTTTTAAAGCGGGGGAAATTTTTTACTCTCAAATGATAGAAATATTTTATTATTAAAATGGCGTATTTTAAAGAAACGACTGCTTTACAAATGTAAAGAAAAGAAAGGATTTACGTGAAATAGTGTTTCTGCAGTCGAAATCAAATATTTCAAAATTTCAGGCAATATTACATTTGAACTGGAAATTTAAGTATTTTTTTTCATTCTTTAGCAGTAATGTGCAAGAATATAAATTACATTTTTTTTACATTCCTAAAATAGCTCACCAAATTAAATTAAATCTTACTGATATTCGGTCTTCAACATTAAATTTATTATATGAAATTCTTAAGTATTTACCATTTTTAGTTCAATTTATTAAACAGATTGAACTAGCAAGCGACCAAAAAATATCTCATTTAAGATTTATTTATTTATTTTTGACTCCATTATATTTTAAGAGACATATTCATGAAAGCGAGTAAAAACGAAGATAAAACTCAATTTAAGAGGAAAATCAAAATATCGCTGTCAGTAGATGTGACGTTATGGCTATATGAAAACGCATACCATCTAAAATTTAAACGCATATTGCTTTCATCTGTGCTGGGATATCATAAGATTTTTCCTCTTTTAAAGTAATCGATGTATTCGAAATTTAATACTTCTTTCAGTTTTCGATATACATTCAAGAATCAATCAATTGCATTCAAAATGAAATAAATAGCGAAAAATAAAAAGAATTATTCTTTCAAAATTATATAAATTAACACTTTATACTTCTTCCAGTACCTCAATGTTTGAGACAAACTGTTGAAATTAATATTTATGATAAAAAAAATACTGTTTTGAATATAATATATCTAAATGTAATGGAAATAAACAACATTAATTCATATTTGTGCATTAGACATATTCTTTGCATTTGAATTACGGATGAAACAAAACATACTTTTTCCTGCTTTTACTTGTATCTCTTAAAGCAAATATTTTTTCCAGTTATTCATTTAATTAACTGAGAATTAACAAATAGGAAATTCAACTTTTCGTTTAATCATACAAAAAAATTATTTATAGAAAATAGTTTTTTTTAAATTATTTCATTTAAATATTTATTTTGTTTTAAAATTTTTTAAATGCTTGCTCTATTCGCCTCAAAAACAGTTTTTAATTTTTTTTAATAATTTGATTTATTTGCTATTCATATTCTTTTTCGCAAATTTCTGTAATTTTCGACAGCTGTCCCCCCAAATTTACACACACACACACACACACACACACACACACACACACACACACACACACACACACACACACACACACACATATATATATATATATATATGAATTGAGCAGTTTTTAGTTTTTAACTAATGTTTAGGATATTACAAAAATAACAATGGTTGTAAAATCGTCTGCCTTATGAGCGAAACTACTTAGAAAATATTTATAGCTGGTTCGGAGGGTGGAAGTGTATAATAAACAATTCTTTGTTGCTTTTTGCATATTAATTTTCGCCAATAGACATACCATACACAATCATAAAAGACATGGACGAAAAATCCAATAACCTTTTTGATATCGTAAAGCCTTTATAATTTAATATCATTGGTAACAATGAACGAATTCGGTGTAATTACACTAGTTTATTTCAGAACAAACACGGATGAGAGATGAAAAAAAAGTTTTTGACACTCACTCTGAAATTATATAGTTATAGTACATGCATCGCCATCTATGTATAATATTTGTTATCAAATTACGCATGTGAATAATAAGCAGAAATAATCTTTACAAAAAGCAATATTACTTGAATAAGAATCCAGTTATCTTTAGTGCAAATCATTAATTTGTTACTATTGCTCACTTTACTGGCACTGATTGAAATTGTTTGATATTATAAATCAATTTAAACAAATTTTAGAATCTTCATTTCTTATAATCTTTTCTATATCTACTACACACACATACTCTAGGCAGTTTAATTGAGGAGTAATTTGAAATATTGAATACAAAGAGCAATGATGAAGCTTTAGGAAATTAGGAGGTAAACGTGATAAAAATATTCCATGTTTAACAGCGTTACTTTTTTAATGATTGTTTACTTTACTCGCAATCGTGTTAAAAATAAAATTGATATTTTTAAATTTCATTGTTTGCTCTGTATACTGGTTATATTCAAGACTAATTGCTTCTATGTTTCTTAACCTTTATTATAAAGACTTAATTTTTATTTTTAAATTCTTGTACTTTAATTGTTCACAATAGCAATTAACAGTTTTCATTGTTGGGTGAATCGTAACAGTATTTTAATACAAAAAAATTCTAACTATTTATGTTTGTAGTTGAATAATTTATCCAATGAAAAGAAGTACTGTTAAGCAAGATCTCACTTTCTGTCTCACAATTATATTTATTTTTCGTGTCAAATTACCAGTTGATATCTAAAAAAAATATGTATCCTGCGATCCACATGCATAATAAATTACTCTTAAGAAAATTAATAGTAATTTGAAATTATTTGAAATCCAGTATTAAAAAAAAACTTGAAACTAATAGCAGAAGAAAACTCAAGATGATATAGATTCTTTTTAACAAGAAATAGAAGCTTCGTGCCCACATGAAATAAATGATCACGAATCAATCATTGCAGATTTTTGAACAAATATATTTTTTATTAATAATATTGCAGGTATCACATTAAATATACTTATTCTTGTATCAGCCGTAGTCATTAAGTAGGATATAACAAATTCCAGGAACCTCTACATCTTTAAATCAAAATTTGTTTTGTTGGCGAACATTCAGTTTGTGAAAACAAATGAGAAATAAAAAACTATATTCCCACATTCTGTAGGTGAAATATATTATAGAGAAAAGAGGTTTGTGTATTGGTAAGAATGAATTAAATAGCGAATTAAAACTTCTTCTACTGTTACTAGTAGCAGTAGTTTTACTTGTTTGTTTACTTTTTACGACTGTTTTCTAATTTAAATGAGTGTTTTTAAGTTTAAAATGTTTTACATCTATTTTTCAATATTCAGTAATTAAAGAGTTTCAAAAATTTATTTTTTAACATTAAATTAAAAAAAACTGACTAGAGAATAAAGCTTTGAATTATCATTAACTGGTTTAGAATGTCATTCTTCATTGGTTTTAAGAAAATTCTTATATTTGTGATGCGAAAAAGTTTTGGATTAAAACAATACTATAAAATATTTCTCTCACTAAACTATTCTTAAATGGGAAGAAATGAATGCAATTTTCCTAAAACTACCATCAATTGTATTAGAAAAAGAAAAGAAAACCTTTTTCACTAATAAGGGTAAAATAGTTCTTGGGAACCTCTATCCTCTGTCTTTGTGTTAAAATTGGGTAGAACATCTCCCCTTATCCCTTTGATTATATGAAAACAAAGGACAGACTCTTCGAGTCCCAGGTGATCCAAACTCTAGTCTTAGGTTGCTGCATCGGAAGCCTTGGAAGTTGGAATTCTTTCTCTTTGTTAGGTCTGGATGCTGAAATTATGGCGTCAGAAAAAGAAAGCGATTTTTTTTTTGTTGGATAAAGGAGAGATCTTCCAAAAGGAAGAAGCTACAGTCGCAGTGAAGCTGAGTTTGCTAAATTTGAATTTCATATTCAACTTTGAAGAAAATTTTAAAACAAGAAGAAGGTGTGAAGTAAAGTACAGAAGAAAAAAAAGAAAAATTGACGAAAAATGAAGAAGTTTGAAAATATCAATTGAGTATTTGGTATTTTTTTTATTTCATTTATATCTCAATGAAATTCGTACAACAAAAATTACTACATATGGCCCATTTTTGAAGAAATAAACAATAAAAATTGCTTTTAAACTCCTTCCTTCTAAACGTTCGAATTCAAAGATTCTCAGCCTTCAAATGTTTCTTAATAAGCAACACAATTTATCCAAATGTTTTTTAGGGTGAGTTAAATGTATTTAAAGAAATGCCCAAGAGTAAATTGGAAAATAATTGCCATGTTTGTATAGCAATAGTCTGGTAAGAATAGTTGTAATATGAATAATAAATTATTGCTTTACTCCCTACCTATCAGGCAGTAAAGAGTGAATGCTGCCGGATAGGAAACTGACGAACTTTCTACATTCACCAATATAACCCTATTCAGATACGAGTGAAAAGGTAACAACATTAGTTGACGGAAATTCCCGAAAGTGAAGTGCTTCAAGAATTTCAAGAGCATTCCTACTGAATATGCTTAAAAACTATCTGACAATTATAAGACAATATTTGAGAATTAATTTTTCAAATTTGATAGACAAATACGTTAAATGCAGATTTAAAATTGCAAAGTTCATATGGATGGGGCATTTTCCCTGCCAATTGCACAAGCAAAGCTCAACCTCGTAACAGAGGGGAAATATGATCCTTTAAAGTACATTTTTTGAAAAACTCTTCTAAATATAGGATCTGGAGAACTGAAAAGTCGGAAAAGTTTGTTTTATTATTGAAGAAACAATAAGAAAGTCGGTAGATGTTTTTCTTATTGTTTCTTCAGCATGGAAGATAATCGAGAGATAATGAATCTCAAATTCATTTGGAAAAGATCGTTTTCCGGAGGTTAGAAGGGATGTAGTTGGTGACGAAAGATTATCGAGAAATGATCAAGATGATAACAAAACATGATTACACTGACCATTGAAAATAGAGAAAGCCAAAAGAAATGTTTGCGAAAACTAATATGCATTGAAAATGCTCATTTATTCATAGCTCACAAAAATAAGAAAAAAACCTGATTTTTTTTAAAAAAAATTTCTGTTTAAGCCCTCTTAAAGAAATATTTTTGTTTATTTCATGGTCAGTATCTTGTTTTTGTCATAATTTTGATTTAACGTTTTCTCGCATATAATGTTACTTTATTTTCGATCCTACGAATGATATTGAATAAAGTTTTGATTGTAGATGAATTAAAAGTACACTTAAATTGAAAGGATTATTATTTTTGGCCATTATATATACATATATATATGATAGTATCTACATAAATCGTGTCCAGTTGCTTTAATTGATCCTATTTAATGCGTATAAACTTCATGGTTATTTTTAATAAACAAAAATGACTATCTATATATAATGGCCATTTCTAAAGTTCGATTGTATAAAAACGAAACAAATAAATAAATATTAGCAGTGTTTTGTTTAAATGTCATTTTTAGAATCTACGCTAACCGTACAGAAGGGTTGTGCAACTTCTTTCAGGGTCCGATTTAGTTCTAATTTTTTCGAGTTGTTGCTGTTCACCTAGTGGTATATTCGTGTTGAAATAAAAAAAGAGATCTACAATATTGGGTTTAACTTAATAATAAGATCGAAATATTCATTTACCAACATAACTACAAACATAATAATAATAACTGGAATATAATAATCTTAATTGTTGCATTTAATACTAAGCATTTCAAAATACATTAGAAAGTGAATCATTTTCGTTTGAAATTGATTCTCATTATAATAGTAGAACACTTATTCTACATGCTGTTCTCAAATCTTTAATACTTCGGCATATAATTATTAACTGTTAATTTGAGCTGGATTCTAAGTAATCCCCAGTAAGACTGGAGCGATATGTTCTCTTAATTATGTTCATCAGTGGAAATGCAGATTCCAACAGGTAACTAGAACCAAAAAAAGATGTTAAATGATTTGTAACTCTTTTTTACTGTTCTTCATCAATTAGATGCCTGCAAATATTCTTACATTCTATACTATATGAGTTTAAAATTAAGCCCTTTTGAAGGAGTCAAACTTCACTTACCTTAAGAGATAAACATAGTATATAATATATATATTCTAAGTTATTTCCTTCTAACATTTCCAAATGGGTAACACATGAATAGAGCAGTTGGTTCTATTCTGATAAATTCTTGGAAACGACCCTCGATCTAGAAATGAAGTATTATTATTTTATCCTAATGCCTCTCTTTGTTTAATAACTTCCGTTTTTAAACAAATCGTCAGAAATATTTTTGAATGTTTTCATCGGTGTCCCATAAATATATTTAGTTTAGTAACGGTATCTTAGGCAATAGTACAAGCGATCATTCCAAAATGTATTGGCTGTCCACCGGTCGATCACAATAGACTTCGTGCCCATCCCTGACATACCAAAAATATCGATCAGATCTGTCAATATTAATTACCCGGTTATATTACTTTGGTTTTTCGAAAAGGGCTGTATTTTCTCAAATCACTGAAAATATTACCTTTTTTTTAGAAGAAATGAAGGAATTTTTTAAACTGAAAAATGGCCTTGATTTAAAAAAGTAATTCTTCCTTTAGTAATTATAATGCAAAGCGAGAATTACACATTCTTGTAAAGCATAACAAGGCGAAAAGGAATTGCGGTCGGTTCTTATACAATGTTAAAAATAATCTCCCATTTAACGTTTCAAAAACTTTTTACTTTTTTTCTGCTTCGAAAAGCAAACACTCTTACTTACTTATGTATGAAGAAGGACTTTAATTAAAAAAATATTAATACATCAACAACAAATAAAACTGTATTCATTATCAGTTATAATTAGACCTGTACAAACTAGTCCAATGAATAATGCTTCATGTAGATATATAGCCTTATAGGGGAGTCCTTGTATTTAAGAAATCTCAAAAGGTTTACTAAGTAATTCAAAATCTAATTACGCTGAGGTATAATCAGTGACAAATGGATTATTTCTTCTTCTTATCTGCTAAATGTTTGGATTAAAGTGGGAAAAACAGTACTCAAGTACAAAGTATCAAGTGACCTTGTTCACATGGTAATTGTGTGACTTCCTCAAGTGATGGTTTCCGTATTTTAATTTTAGTAAAGATCCTGAAGGAACCTTATTAATATAATAATCGTGGCTTCCATAAATGATCTTTTTATTGTGGATTGTGACCGATTGTGGATAAATTTCTCAAGTGACCTTGTTATTATGGTAATTGTATATAAGTTTCTCAAGAGACTTTTTTAATATGGTAAGTGTGGACAAATTCCTTTAAGTGACTTTGTTAATATGGTAATTGTAAAGAAGTTCATTTAAGTGACTTTTTAAATCAGATAATTGTTGACAGGTTCCTTTAAGTATCAAAATATGTGAATAAAGTGATGTTACTTTATCAAGAAACATAACAAAGGAATTCTCTTCATTTTTAAACGTTACATTGAAAATTTTTAAGCAAATATAAATAGAATTAAATGAAACATTTTATTATTTAATTTTTAATAGTCTTCTTTTCTTTTCTTTTTAGTTACATTGTAAATCAAGAAAAAATATTTTCAACTAATTATGATTTGTAATTTTTATACAGACAATAAGGATCAAGGTTGAAAAAAATTCTAAAAGGTATTAACTTAGAAAATCTGAAAGACATTTTTTCCCCCTTGTTTTTCAAAACTGAAAAAATAAATGTTTTATAGGGATTATCTTTGTCTAGACGATCGATTCTTATGAAGTCTCAAATAACAGAATTTGAACCGGCTCAAGTGTGGTTGTATAAAAGACTAGATAGAAATGAAATCGTGTCGGAAATAGGAGCTAAGAGAAAATCCCCAGGATAATGATAAAATCAGTAAATAGGACAGATTTCGAAGCTCTTCAAGGGATTGCCTATCAGGACACTTCAAAGTTTTTGTTGTAAAGTTAAGTCTCCTTGAATGATCTATAAACAGTTATTGGGAGCTCAATAAAATAAAGTTTGTAAAACTGGAAATAAAAGAGAACTGAAAAAATGAAATTAAATTCCTGTCTCTACTAACAGTACAAGCTAGAATGTGCCGATATAAGCGCTGGTGTTATATGGAAGAAAGGACGAATCTAGAGCTGTCGAATTGGGCAGAAATGTAATTTGGGGAATGAAAAAAGTAGTTTTCTTCGGAATTTTAGTTAATAAAAACGTAAGGTGAAATAGTATTTTTTTTACCTTTAATTTTGGAGAGTAATGCATAGCAATAAGTGTTGTATCAAATTCTAAATATTTTTACTTTTACTTATTTCTTTGCTATCCAATTAATTTCTTATCTATGACGTTCTATAACAGAAACAATCAATCTAGAGATGTCAAATTTAACATAATTATAATTTGGAAGATGAAAGAAACAGTTTTCTTTCTAACTTTTTGCAAATAAAAACATGGGGTGAAATTATATATTTTTTTATCTGAAATTATCAAAAATATTGCACAAAATATTTTTTTAAATCCAACTATAAATTATTTTTATCCATACTTTTTAATTTATATCCAACTTACTACTTAAGTTCGATAAATTCATAAATGTATTTTTATTTATTAAATTAATTTAATTAATTTATGACAAAACATCTTTTGTAGTGAAACTCAAATGCTTTTATTTTTTATTCAAATGTTTAAAAGAGCATTTTTCATCTTCAATTGAGAGTTAAAGAAGAAAGATTGCGCTTGACTCTTAACATCGTTTTTTTTTTTTTGATATCGTAAAAAAAAGTCCCTTTATACTTTTGATATATTTTTCCTTCTGACATCGCAAAAATAGGCTCTACAATATTAAATGGTATAGAACATATACTGTAAATTCAAAGGTTATTATTTCCATTCTTTATTTATTCTTATAAGCTTAAAAATAAACAGCTGGACACACCATGAATAAAATATATATTTTTCGCAAGGATTTAGAAAATAAAGTTCTTAAAGACAAAGTTCAATTACATATAAGAATGTGCAGACAAATACTTAACTCTATTAGAGACATTCTTATTGGCAATGAACTGTATCGGGACAAAGCTATCAAATGATAAACAAAATTCTATCATAATTTGAACTTCAAAAACATTTAGCCATTAATGTTACATTCTTTATTAAATTGAAACAAAACACGATTTCTGGCAAATAAGTGGGCCGTCAAGTTAGTGATAGAGAGTGGAATTAAAATCTTACGATATTTTTTTTAAAAAAACTTTCAATTATAGCATACACTTTGTTAAATTAAGTGTCAGTATGTCTCTATCAAAATATTTAATTTTGAAATTTTCTTTATGTAAGCATTTATATCTTTTTCAAAAAAATTATTTATAATTTCAGTAAAAGATTTCTTAATAAGTAATTAAAAACTGAAAGCTTGTTGGCTAGATCTTAATCATAGTAAAAATCGAAAATTTAAAAATAATCTTTATAATTAACAGAAGCTAAGCAAAACTAATTTAAGCAGACGAATGATTTAAAACAAAAAAATATGTATTGTCTTAGAATTCAGTTTTTATCAAAATTTACATCGCAAAAATTATTCCTAAGTTAGATTCATTATATGTTAATACTTATTCCTTATTTTTAAATTTATTCTTTATCATTTGAATACTCACTTTTTTCTGCTTACTAATGAGGAAATGTTAAACATTCAGAAATCATTTTAAAGGCAAGGGTAAAAATTAAAAATATATATTTATGCTCATTATGTATGTTCGAGAGATATGTAAAATAAGAATAAAGACAGCTTGAAAATCTTAATCTAAGAAGCTTAATGGGAAATATAAACTGAGGAGATAAGTTGTCATTACAGACCCTAATATAATTACAAAAAATGCAACTTTTAAATTTAATCAAAAATTCGAAAGGAATCTGCAATTACTGCTTAATAATCATACGCTTAGTAACATAAGCTTTTAAATATTCCTAAATGAACAATTTAATATTTTTCACTTTCTGATTAAAGTTTTTTAAAAATACAACTTTTCATAACAGTAAAGTTTCGTTATCTCAGAATGCAGAAACAATTTTTGCTCCGATTTAAAGCATCGATTTCACAGATTTCAATCCAGAGAACTGGTGATTTTTTTTCTCTCTCGAATTTCCGAAGGAGGGCGAAATGAAAAATATTCGCGAGCAGATAGTGTCTTACTATCGTAAATATCCAATTTAATATGGCACCGTCAATTGTCTGCCTTGTTTCTAGATGGCGCTGCAGTCGGTCTATCTAGGCACTCTCATCATCAGATTCTGTTCCGGCAGAGAGCTCCAATAAATGTTTTATAACTTGGCCGTACGTCGCAATGATTAGATCGTTAACTCGCGGCAACTTCTTAGAAGTTTGACAATTTATGATTAGACGATAGGAGCTGTGCTGTTTATAACGTGAGAGCTCTATCATCATTTCATCTCCCCAACAATCTTGGGAAAGTAACACTCGCCTATACAGATTGGTACTCAAATAGATATTTTATATAGAGCCTTATATTTTCGAAGTTTAGGTCAAGTCAAAAAAATAAGTATAAGATTTTTATATTTATTTTAATGAGGTGAAAAAACCAGGGAGATGTTTTATTACGCGTAGTTTCAGCGTGAGAAGCGAGTTATGTCTTTTTAAGGACCAGACTTGGTTTATAAAGAAAGTGGAGCTTCCTCGAAATTGTTGCAAATACGCATTGCATTAACCAGTTGAGAACCTCCATTTTCATCCTTGAAAGCTTTTAATGGATGGTTGTTTGTAACAAACTCAAATTGTGTATTAAAAAATGCATTACCTAAATATTAATATTGCATCTTAGTATCTAATTTGTTAAAAGCCATACTTCTCAATCTTCGAAAATCAGATTACCTAAAAGAACTTTGTATTAAATGGGAATAAATACAAAATAAGAACCACGTAAAATGTATAAATGGAAGAAAAAGTTTCACGAATTATTTTGATGTTCAGAGGGAATATTTTGATTTCCGGATACCTAACAAATCTAGGCTATCCATATATTCTTATTTTATTAGAAAATATTTCGATCATCTTTTTTATATATCTATTAAAATAGATTTTGTGTATAGATATATCTAGAATATCTATATATAATGAAAATTCGCGAAGAAACATTTCGTTTAAGCAATTGGGAACAAAATGGCTGTTCGATGCAATTTCAAATTCATCAAATGAGCATATGAATGAGCCTAAAAAGAAATTGAAAGTGAGATATGAAATTTCTCTGTGTCTATGAATAATTTATGGAATATGGCTCTCAATTTGATTGAATAATTTTTTTTACTCAACATAGTTTTTTTCTATTGATTGAATTTTTTGCTCAAATTCTGTAACTTAATTTTTTTAAATTTAATTATATGAAGAAATTTAAAAGGATTGGATTATAAATACTATGATTGCTATAAAAATGTAAGCAATACATGTTTTATCGTTATTACATATCATTAGTTGTAACAAGACACAGTATTTAATTCATAAAGATAGATAATAAAATAAAGTATCATTAAATGATAAGTTAATTCTACGGTCAATTAAAAAATAATTTATATAATAAGCATAATTTATTTTTTCATTGTATGTTTATGCAAAAAAAATTATTTATGAAAATGTTATTCATTTAACTGTACTTGTTAATCCTAAGTACAGAGTTTTCTCGTTTAATTATTAAAAATGTTTAATGAATTTTTGCATTTACTTTCTTAGCTAATCTAATTAGGTTATATACTTTTAATAAACTCATCTAGAGATAATATGATACTTGCATTTTTCTACATGTTAAAAAATGCAAGAGTGTGTTAATTTTCTCAGTAACAATAAACACTAGCATATAAGAAAAAATAAGGTGAAAGAAGAATATAAAATAAGATTTCAAAAATGGAAGAAACCGAGCCTCCAGTCATAAACCAGAATTATATGAATCTATTTTCATGAATTTAAAAGGAATTTTGAGATAAAAGGCAGACATATCTCTAAAAAAAGATATATTCTGATATTTTTTTTCTTTCCTAATGATTTCTCGGGAGACGCTTCGAAATAAAATTTGAAATTACATAGTAGGTTAATAGTGATTTTTTTCGAAATTTGATGCCAAGTTTCTTTATAAAAGATTATTATTTTTACTGCTTTTTTAAAATCATTTCTGAGTATTTCCTTTAATTTAATATTAAACTTCCTTTAATTAATTAAAAATGCACTGCAGAATGATGATGTGAAGTTTTCATACTAATTTTCAGACTTTATATCTTTGAAAAATCGATGTTGCTAATTAATTTTTGCTTATCAAAATTAGAATCTTTAATTGCTTCTTAAAGTTCAAAATAATTACTCAATAATTGTAGATATGCATAGGCATTATTTTTAATTACATGAATTTAATAGCGAATTTTTTTTCTTAATTTGCACAATAAGTTTTTTAATTTTAAACTATGCAAAATTTACTGCAAAATAAAATAATAACTCATTTTGTATTAATGTTACTTATTTGAAACTAAATCATTTTATTTGTTTTCGAAATCATCTCACAATATTGTACGCATTTAAAAGTATAGGCACGTAAGCAAATTTCATCATTTCTTAGTTTTGATTTTAAACTGTAATTGCAAGATCAACAAAATTTCAAAAAATAAATAAATAAGATATTAAAGCAAACCTATTGGGAAAATATACAGGGCAAAATATCAAGAGGAACAATAAAAACGATTTAAACTTTCGTCTCAACATTCAAATATATTTTTGTAAAATATGCTGGAAACTTTATTTTTAAAAAAAATGGATTAAAAATAAGAAAATTATGACAATAATTCACAATATAGAAAATTACTATTATTGTTTTAATTTTAAGTTGATATAAAAATTATCAGTAATAATCAATATTTTCAATAATACAGCTAGACTATTACAAAAATGCCATGATTATCCTTTTGTTATCCAAATATATATGCTTCTGAGACATTTTTAACTTCGAATGTATATTCGTACTAAATTTGGTAGTTAAAGGACAAGTATTTTATCCTGCAAAACGTAAGAACAAGTTTTTACTATAAAGAAACTATTTTATGAATTCATGCAAAACTGTCTTTCTAATTTTTAATCCTAAGCTCCTTTAAGATATGATATAAAAAATTGGGTGCATTCATAGCCCTTTCTATTATTAAAATCTATTCCATCAGCATGTATCAGTCTTATTAATAGACCAGAATAGCCTGGTTGTAAGAGCTTTGGACTCGTACTCCTTAGGTTACGAGTTCGAAACTCACCGGCCGAAAGATTCCCCGAGTGTATGGCTAATGGTGCTCGTTAAATCTGATCGTGGTCGCAAAGTCCTCCATGGCGAGAGTATTACCACTGGGGGTACCGGATCAGAGGCGATCAATCTTTATTCCAGACGAAATTACGATCTGAGACGGATGAAAAAAGTCCGCCCCCTAAAATGGGCTGGGCCATGTGTGTAGCTAAGGCATTCTCTTAGCCCTAGATGGCTCTACTTGTAAAACAAAGAGCCGCATTTCTTAGGCTTAAAATCTGCTGATCGTATCAGTGGTGGCTTGTGTCATTAATCACAACAACAGTCTGATTAATATTTTTCAAGACTATTCATATAACAGAAATAAAATAAATTGTGACATTGTAAAGTTGAAATCAATTCAAGGAGAATAAAATTTTTATATCATCTTATAAAACAACGTGCAGGCAGGTATTAGATGGTGAGGGGTTCTCTGTCTTTTATGTGAACTGGCTATCATGTCTTGGCTATTTTAGGTATCCAAGTTTGCAATAAACAAGTGATTAGGAATCAATAAGATTTTAAAGCGTATTAAATTTCAATATTTCACCAAGAGAATAATGAATGATTAAATTGTTTTGTAATTCAAAAATAACATTCATATTGTTTCATTGTCAAAAACTGATGTGAAAACAATGAATTTACTTGCAGTTTATGCCAAACTTTCCTTTCAAATATTTTGGGCTATTTCTTTTTACTTTCTGAAAATGTATAGCAGAGAACCAATTGCGAGATATTTTTAATACGCTAAACAGGTAAGTAATATATCACTCATCAAGAAACAATCAGAAATGGCAATTATTAATACACTAAGCCCATTATTTGTTTTGTTTTATTTAGATAAATCTATTTACACAAAAATATAACTCTATCTCATTAAAATACTTGCAAAATTACCAAACCGTTTACATTTTAATTACTTTATTTTACGATTAATGCTGTAATATTTTTTAAACTATTATTAATTAATGAAATCGAAATCAGTCAAGTTTGTTCAACATTGAACAAAACTAGCATATATCCATTTAAACTATACTTGAAAATATCTTTAAAAAACAAACAATAGAAAACAAAATTTTGTCGTAGGTTTTCAAGGTTTATAATTACATTCGTAAGGTAACGAAAGCTTTCACAAGTTCCAATTAAATTAATTCCCAATAATTAAGGATAATGAATCGATGAACTGCAACAAAATATATTTTTAGCAACTTCGCAGTATTTTATCTTTTTAGTTCATGTTCGAATAAGTATCACTGATTGGATGCAATGATTTTTAAATAATTTAAACGTTTAATATTTTACAAATGAATGAGTATCATATTATGTTTTCATTTCATGATTTATGTAGAAGCAACTTCAGCTTTAAAACAGAAATTAAAATTAAATACGCATTAAACTTGCAAAGTTGTCGACTTGTCGATAAACTTATATCAGTGTATACATTTTTTAAATGGTTCCAAAGATATTTTTAAAAAGTGACTTTATTCTCAGCAGATTGGAAAATTTCATCTGAAAGGAAGTCAACTATTTGTATTCGTAACAATTTTCAAACTAAATACAAGTGTTGAATTATTTATTCTCACTAATTATTAATATTACTATTTTAATTTTCTTCAGATTGGGAGTTTTTCCCTTTTTTTAAATGCTGATAAATCCTCGCTTTAGAAATTATCTTTGGTGTGAAAATATTTTTGATGAATATCATTTCATCAATTTCCGAGTCTAATTGGAGAATATCATGGAGGCAGAATCAAATATTTCTTTATAAATAAGCTAATTTGCTGTATTTATGAGCTTGATCGAAATCTTGGATATTTCTTTGGAAGAGTTTTTTTTTTATTTATTTATCATTAAACTGGTATTCAAATGCAATACTGCACATACAAAATTATTAAAAGCATGAAAGATGCTATTATTTATTGTGAATTTTATGTGCAAGGTTATTTTTTTAAATAAATTTAACTCGGTACAGTACAACATCAAGGTTGCATTAATTATAATGTGTCCGAAATAAAAATAAGTGCACAGATAATTTAAATATATATATATATATATTCCCTAATTTGATAAAATTCTTTTAGTAATTTTCTTTTGAAATCCCTAGAACAGAAAAAAAAATTAGGTGGGTAGCAAAATCAATTGAAGAGGACAAAGTTAGAAAAACATACATTTTTTTTAACAAAAGGGTACAGGATTTAGTTACAATCGAAAGATAATTCATATTACAGTCATTATATAAAGGTTTTTATCAAATGAAAATGAAACAGGAGACGCAGTGGGAAATGGTATGGTTCAAATCTAAAAAATAATAACTAATGATACAAAATTACTTGTTCGTTAAGTTGTGAATGCATTGCTACAAAAATTGTTATGTTGAGATTAAAATCAGTTTCAAACGGGTAAGATTCATAATTTTATTTTCCTTCCTTTATCCCCCTCAAAGTAATTTTCAACGTCGTTTTCAGTGGAGAAAAAATGCCAAACATGAGTGCTTGAACCTGTTTGATGGAGGTCCAACCTCGTTCAAACACTTTAACAATTGGTTCAATATCCTTCTTTCTATGCGCTGATATGGAGTGAAACCCCTCCAGAAAACGAGGAAGTGTCTGCGCCATCCTATAAATAAATCAATTATATTGAGTTTTCTCC
>JAOUZG010004505.1:1906772-1917308 GCA_026289955.1 Argiope argentata | reverse complement strand
TATATATATATATATATATATATATATATATATATATATATATATTCAACCTTAGAATGAACCACTGTATACATTTATTTTTCTACTTCTTGATTTTTTTCATTTATTTCATTAATTTTTTTTATTTTTTCATTTATATTTTTCTCTTTACTTCTTTTTTTTCTTTTTCATTTTATTTTTCGGTTTTCTGGATTTCAATTGCCTATCTCTGGTATATTTTATTATTTACTAATTATCTTGTAACGATACTGTTGTTGTGAATTGTTACATAAGCTCTTCTGATTTGAGCCATTTGGTCCTTCTTCAGTTATTATTATTTTTTATGCCTGCTCCATTTTCTTTTTTGTTATTGTTCTGGGTTTTTCTTCTCTTTGGCTGCTTTTAGCTTCTAGTACACAGGCATATGAAAGATTTTTCTGAATAGCTAGTTCTTTGATTGTTATTTATTTTTATTTTATATTATTTTGTTTATAAGTTTTTCTCCAGTATAACGCCATTTTTGGCACTCACCTAATCATCTTCAGAATACATGAGATACTATTCATAACTGAATGTTGTTGTTGTTACCTATGGCACTTGGCATATTGGACAAGCCCCCTCTGATACAGCATCAGATTTAAGCCGAAAGGAGCGTTTCTTGTTTTTGAAGTAGCGCCAACTAGGGCCAAGAGTACGACTTAGCTACACACTCACCGCATTCGCTTGCACAACCCCTTTTTAAAGGGAGCCTCATTCATACATCTCACAGATAGCACACAGAAGAACCGTCATGCCTGAACCTGGACTCCCAGAACACGAGGAAGATGGCTGCTTCTGCGCTAGAAAGCCGACAAATAGCTGAATGCTGTTCACATCATTCAAAATTACTTTAAATAGATGTCTATTGCTATGTTTCTTTGAAAAAAGGAATTATTTATCTTTATGACACTGAGATTATCGAAAACCGTTTTAATCTATAAAACCATTACTAATAAATAAATCAGAGATTATCTCAATCATTATCTCTGAGTCACAAAGATTTACTCAAAGAAAAGTTTGAAAATGACACATTTTTTATTTATTTATTATACTTAGTTTTGTATATTATTATTCTTTATTATTATTTTTATATATTGTTTATTTATCTATTTATTTATATTTATTTTTGTGTTCAGTCTAAATCAGTGTTGCTGCAATTTCAGATACTAATAAAAGGAATAGTAATTATAATATTATACGTCAACTATAATACCTTGAAACTAGAATTTGACTATCGATATTATTTAGGAATTCTTATTCTTTAAGGAGATAAGTAAGATTTGAAAAATTGTATGCGGCAAATAAAACGTTTCGAAGTGACATGTTCATATTTTTCTATTTTTGTAAAAAATGTTGAATAAACCTTTTCGATGAAAGATTAGGAGATTTAACTACAAAAAATAAATTTCGTTGCATTTTACTTATATCTGGCATTTGCGATACAAAAAGAAATAAAAATACAAAATAAATTCAACGTGAAATCAAGTAGCGAAATCCGTTTATTAAATACAGCTAATTGATTGATATCTCACAGGAAAGGATCCTAGAACACGAAATACAAGACATAAAAATGTTATTAATAAATATATAAATGAAATTAAGACATTTGGAGAGTAATAGGAACTGGAGCACGATGCAAAAGAAAAGAATTTTAACTCTCTGGAAATCCGAAAAGAAATACTTAAAGTGCCAAGATCAAATAGTTATTCAAAAAGAAAAAGAAAAACTGAATATTTGGGACAGGGAAGCAATGAAAAAGAGTCTGGAATGAAATGTTGGCAAGCACTGATGCATCTTACACTTTCAGCTTATCGTTATTATTACATTAAAAAATATCATTACAGAAATAATATTTATATGAGAGGTCTGATAAGTATTTTTAACCTCAAAATAGCACATTGGAAGCAACAGTGCGACTTTTCAAATGGCTAAAGGAAGCTAACACAACTCACCTCAAGCCACTGATTTGTCATTAATTTTATTTCGCAGTATTCCGTGGCCCCATCTTCTCACAAGATGATATTTTGCGTGAGAGAGGTGATAGACAGCAATAAAGCAACCGCGCTGTCTATCTAATTAACCTTCTGTCACATAGAATGAGAATTCCGAAGGTGCGTTTTCACACGATACTAACTACATCTCGCTATACTTGTCTTTCTATACTTGTCTTTATGTTAATACGAACAGCTGAGACAACGTAATATTGACATTGATAAATAGTTATCCTGATTAGACAACTATTTGTCACTCTCCCATTGGGGTCACGTGATCTTGCTGAGGTAAAGGGTGCGCTGCAATCGTTGGCGTCTTGCGACGCAGCTTTAGACATCAAAACCGACTTTGTTTGCCTCTACTAGTCTCAGTGTACTATTTTACAAGAAAACTAGCTAGTAAAGTATTTTTAGAAATAATTTTAAAACTTTGCTTTTGCATCATTGTTGAGAGTTTTCAGATTTTTCTTCGTATCTTTCCTTGCAATAAGTGCCTTTTAAAGTATGATTTTACCTACTACAAATGAATTAATAAGTATCAAAATATGCGTTGTCACTAGAATTTTTAGAAATTTTATTATTCTAGTTGGATAAGAGAAACCCCCACCCCTCACGCTTTCAAATTCTTGGTATTTCGATGTATATATTTGATATGTATTTCGAGTTCACAATTGCAAACATAGCGTCTAAATCCCATTGACCTTACTTGATGGATGCATTTATCTGAACTCTTATTATTTATATATCCAATGAAAAATAGAAGAGATTTTTACCCTTATGTCAACCCTTATAGATATTGTTACAAACTTTGGATATATTTCTGAAAATATTTGCTTTCGTCTACAAATATCTCAGATATATCTGAAATGCATAGATTCTGGGGTGAAAATACCGCAATTTGGACCTATTTTAAGTAAAAAAGGCATTTCTATTGATTGGGCGACTCGGCAAGATTTGGCGAAAAATAGATTGTTCTGGAAAATTTTATCACCTAAGATCTAGAAGCATTATTTAAGGAGATAGCCTTCCAGAACCTTGATGAAAGTCCTAGATTTTTACGCCAAGTAAGGTATATCAACGGCCGATTGGACTAGAGAGCAGTGAAGACTGGAGAGTTAGTATAGTGCACAGAAGTTGTCGGAGGTATTAGAGACCTTCGTGTTTGAAAGCTGTTACTTCCTGTATTAGCTTAATTGGATCAGCCTAATTATGACTCGTAACTGCTGTAATTCTCTGCATCATCTAGAGATTTACACGAATAAACTTCTTGTGACTTTCGAAAGATTGTTTTACCAGTTTTCAGTCTACACCGAAACTGTGGAGCGGTAAAACATCGACACTCTGTAGTCTTCGAAGTTTCAATAATGAACATTTATTCAGTTGCGATACACCGTCGTTTCGATAATGTAAGCTGCTTTATATTTATATTTACAAATGAAAGCTAGAGAAAACTTGTTTAAACTAATCAAAAAGCTTTCTTTCTTGACCGCCTCAATGGCAGCCTAGAAAGAAGGTAACACAAGTGACCAGAAACTTATCTTTTGCTATTCAATGATATTCTTCAATAATAAATGTAATCTATCTTCCAAACCACCGTCCCTGTGTTCCACTAATCTTAACTCACAACCTACCGATAAACCATGCTGGATAATTTTTAACAAAAACATGAATGGAGAAACAAGGAAGACGTAAACAAAATAAAGATTAAAGATTAGTCCTAACGAATAAATAATCTAAATAGATCGATTTCAAAAAAAAAGGCAAACTAACAATAATTTTGAACCTAAGACCCTCCTAGTAATGGTGTTGTCATTCATCATGAAGGAATTATTCAATTTGTTTCCACATCTTGAATAGAATTACCATTCACATTAACTCTAATAATAAAACCTATAGGTTAATTTCAGCACGAATGTCGCTATTCGAAAGTTACCATAGAAACATAACTGAATACCACGTCAAAGATTAGTTTGAATACTATGTTGTACATCCAAGTATTAAAAAGTATATTTAAATAATGATTACATGCCATTAGGATTTCTTAAGACTTGCATTAAAACATTAAATTGTACATTTGATGAAAACTAATAATATTGTTTTTACACCCTGAAAGCAATCAACTTCACCATCAATCGAAAAATATATCAGGAAAGTAGCGCACAATGTTTCTAATATCGAAAATTTGAATTCTACAAGTTAGTTAAATCATGTGAAAGCGAAATCCATAACTTAAGTGCCGTAACAGTGCCTAAATTAGGGAACAGAAAATGTCGCACACAGAACTGAACACACACCTCCCCCCCCGTATATATGGTCATTCTTAGGAACCATCCTTTTTCAGGGAATTATATTTTTTCGAGTTTCAGATTAAATGTTCCAACTACATCGGACAGCACAAAGCCGGAAATCCAAGGCATCTTGAGCTGTTTTTCGAATTTTTCCAAGGACTAGCTTGATATTAGAGATTTCTTATAATTTTTTTGTATTAACTTAAAACTCCATAAAGGCTATAAAACCTGCTGATCTTTTGGGTTCTTTCTCAAGTAATTTCATTTTCAAACATCTTTGACTTTTTAAAAAGCCACAGGATGTGTTTTTCTGTCATGAGAGTGCATTAGATGAGAGAAAATGCCGGGTACTCTATATATTCAGCATTGCAACAGAAGAATTTATATAAAGAATCTACATGAATTGTGAAGATCATAATGCCACATTAGATACGGAATTTGTTTCAGTCTTATGCTAATTTTTTTTCTACTTCAAAGCTTACTTTACTTTCCAAACTTTATATACATATAAAGTCGTTTCTCCTATCTGCGGTAAATTCTTTCTAATAACACTTCTCAAGTTGAGCTGAAAAAAAAACCTGTGTAATGAACCCATGGCATCTATCTTAGGAAATTTAAATTATAGCTTTTACGTCCTGGGCTCTCCTTGCGAATTTACCCCGTCTGAGACTTTAAAGGTTGTCTGCAAATTTCTAATTTATATTTCACCATAATTTATGCTTTCAAGGATCTTTATCATTGATGCAAAAAAAAATATATTATCTATTAAGATTTGAGGATTCATTTCATATTTAACGCAGTTTTTCCTCCACTGGAACACATGCCCTTAACATTCCGAATTTACCTGACTTTGCATGGGACCGCTAGGAATTCATCCATTCGTGAAATTATTTTATACCCATCGTGAGTAGGAGAAATATTGCTTTATTAAGAAACAATGTAATACTTAATAACATATGTTGATTAAATTTAAGATCCAGATCACAGGCAAAATTGAAAGGCTTTCGTTAAAGAAAGCATTAAGTTATGATACCTGATATATCTATATTCGATAGTTGGCAACAATTTAAAAAAACTGTATTTTAAAGATACATTTATGCCCATAAAAAATCAATTTTAAGCATTAATTCAAAACTGATATTGCTATCGATATCATGCAAGAGCATGAGTTTTATTGAAAATCAATAACTACTTCGTATGCTGCAGACAGTTGCATATTCAAAATCTATTGTAGATAGGAATGATTTTTTCAATAAAGTATTATTGATTATTTCTTTAAATTATCGAACTTGCAGATTTTAGAATATATATATTGAAAAATTAAAAAAAGGAAAATAAAATATCTAATATATAAAATTTGCAGTTGCCATATTTTGTGCTTTTACTGATATGCATATGAAACAATAAACTACAGAATTACAGAAATTGAAACAATAATATATAGATTTTATATATGGTTATTTATAATAATATATATATTATAAGACCAAGCTTAAACATAGGAGAATTTAAACGTTGCCTTAAGTGCAAATAAAATTCTTAAAACGTCTTACAACTTTCAAAAAGTATTTTAAAATTTTTATATTCTATAGCAGGGAAATAATTCATTTTTTCATCAAAGTCAATTCATCTGAAAATTTTTTAACCAAAATCAAATTCATTTGAGTAATTTTATTAGGCTAAAATTTGTTGGTTTGGTTAAGTTATAAATCCTTTATGCTTATTGTCTAAAAGTTAACTTCTTAGAATTGGTCTCATTGTTACAATGATAAAATTGCGATGGCAGATTTCGATTCTTAGATACGATTTAATAAGATAAATTCATTATGTGCGATAGCTTTGGTTCAATATATATTTATTGTTTGAATTTAACATCATGATGTAAACAAGGCTTAGATATTTAAATACAGGGTCAATGTCATATCCAACTGATTAATTTTAGATAACAAGATATTATCCAAACCTGGCACCTACAGCTTCAAAAATGAGCGAATGGCAAGGTCAGAAAGTCAAACTTTTTTTTTTCATTTGACTTTGTAGACAAATAACTTCGAATATATATATTTCTTTTTTTTTTTGGCAATGGCAATTTTTAACCATTGCATTATTTAAAAAATTTTATTCGGAAATTATAGCATGAATAAGTAATAATTTAATGCTTTTATTAATTCCGCTTGTTTGTATTTAGCATGAATGAATACTTTTAATCACCTTTTCATTCGCCTTCAAATATATTAGTGTTCCAAAAATTTGAATACTTATTGGATTTCCTTTACAATATATTTTAATAATTTTAGGGATTTTAGTAATTGATGCATGAATTTAGCTAAATATTTTAGAAATGCGGCACCATCATGAAATTGATTTTAGAAATATTTATTTTTAAAGTACCAAAAATTAATTATCAAGAACTGTGAACTATATTAAAGGCGTGAAATTAGAAAATAATAAAAATAAAACGAATTTATCATTCCATAATAAATGAATAAATATCATATATATGAATTGGACAAAACAAAAGCAATGAATGCAACATATAACAAACCTTTAAAAAAATGGTATTTTTCAAAGCATCTGAATAATTCCGATCATTCTGAAAAAGCATCGAAGAAATAACGGAATAAAGAGTCTGACAGTATTTCTAATGTCAGACAATCCAGTTATTGATTTCATCCAATAAAGACAGAATACATTTTTAGAGGCGTTTCCTTTTTATAACTCACCATTGTTGGAATATTTACAGAGAAAAAGAGCAGCTATTAATTTCAGGATATTATAATAACCTTCATGAGCACAAGGGTAAATTATAGGTTTTAAGCAAAAATATTATAGATTATATATATTTCCTTTTTTTCTGATTCCATTGCTAGCTTGGGAAAGGAACAAGGGTAAATACTGAATACTTAACTTATTTTCGAAATATCTCAATAATTTTACTATTATCAAAATTTGAAAAAAAAATACATCTTTGTTATCTGAATTTTCTTGATGTTATTTTTAATTGTCATTTACTGAAATATTTAGTACATTTTCTTCGAATTTCTGAATGCACATAACATATTCGAAATTTCCTTTTTTTCAATCTTATATATTGTCTTTATAAAAGTAATGTATCACGAAGAGATTTTATAGAAAAGGTGCAATGCAAATAATAATTAATTTTCCTTTCATTTAACAATAGTTAACTGATTACAATAAACATTAACTTCTTATACAACTTCATCCAAAAATATACACAAAATACAATATAGGGTGTAAATATACAAACATGGCTTTACTATATTGGAGCCTCTCTGTCTTCCACTTTTTTCCACTTTTCCTCAACGAAATTTTTTATTTGATTACCATAAATTGCATTCTAAAACAGTTATTACATTTTGAGCAAAATGCTTGAACTTTCGTTAACGATTAATCAATTTCTCAATCCACTCTGGTCTATTCCTCATTCGAGGTCTTCAACCTTTTTAAAAGTTACTTATTCTTTAGCTTAGCCTTATTTTCTTGAAGTAGTGTCTGCGTAATCATAAATAAATTCAGGCTTAGCTGCCTTGTTAAGGAAAGGATCCTTAGCAAGGCCTTTTTACTTTCCTTGATAAGGAAAGCAAAATCACAAATTCTTTGCTAACTTATTGCATTTGCACGCAATTTATAATTTTTTACTACACATATATAACATTAAATGCCTCATATGCAAGATAGAAATTCATATGCTCTCAGATAGCAAAGCCTCCTGATTCTTAATGCTATCATTCGAAAGTTTGCTATCTTTAATCATTATTTTGCAAAATGATCAGATAAACATCTGACTTTGTAAATCAGCCCAGTTTGTGTTCTAATATATTCTCCATTTTAAGAATGTGATGCATTTGGTCTTGCATATCATGTTTAGTTATTTCTGAATTATACATGTATTTCAAATTTGATGCTTCTCTAAAATTTCACTCATGCATTGCATGTAATATTTAAAAGGAAGAGTGCTGAAGAGTTTGTGGGAGGTAGCATAAGCTATTGGATTTTGGATTTTTTGAGGGAGAGATTTTAATTTCTAGATATTTTAATTTGCATAAGCTGGTCTAGTGTTTGCCAGAATAGATCATTGCTTAAAGGATACGTTTGTGATTTGAGAAATTTGTATCGGTGATCTTCTTTTGTGTTCTGAGCCTTGCATCTTACCTGACACCATTGGCAGCTAATTAGTCAAGAATGGAGCAGAAGAAGAAATGGAAAGAAATTTGAATACACTTATGTAAATTAAAAAGCTCCAAAAACACAAGTATTGAATGAAATTGTTTGTTTTGTTTAATAAAAGTTTTGTTGAAAAATTAATCTCATTATTTTAAAAAAATAAAAATAAAAATGCAATTATAACTCTAGTAAAACTTTTTATATGCATAATTTGAAATAGGAACTTGGAATATTGTGTATGTTATATTTGAAACACTACCCCGAATGTTTCTGTAAGGGAGCGTGGTTATAAATGAGAACATAAGATTTACAAAAGAAATGCATTTGGAAATCCTTGATGAAAAAAAAAATATTTCCTTTATATACAAAAAGCCATTTTTAAAATCATAAGATTTGTTTTTATTTAAAAGTAAAAAATGTTTTTAGAGATCCCAATGACCCATATGTGAATATATTTACTGATTGATGTGCACAGTATTTAGAAGATTTGTGAAAATGATTCTTCCTTGAGGTATATATTAATAAATGTTTAAAAATTGAAACTTCATTGAGAAATGTATTTCTAAATTGCCCGTAATATTCAATTGATACGTGATATTCTAAATAGTTTCTTATTAAATTATGAAATATAAAATAAAATTTTTAACAAACAACTAGCGATAATAGTCTTAAGCTTTTGCCTTTACGTTTCAGTTTATTGCTCATTTATATTAGATTACAAATTTTGCATCATCCATCTTAGTTGACAAGTGTTTATTTTTTTCTTTTCTTCCCTCAGCCTTCTATATAATTTTTTAACAAATCTCATTACTCATAAAATATTTTTGATAGCATAAAATTCTCGTTATTACGTGTTGTGTTTATGTTATGTGACTTGTATGCCTGGGTGGTTTCTTATGATGTGGAAAATTATGACTCTTATTACATGTTATTAATGCATATGAAAGATGCATTAAAAATGCATTTAGCATTATTAAATCAGTAAAATTATTTCCCTGGAACAGTAATATCAGCGTAAATGTTTTGTTATTTTATAAGCCGTTCATAAAAGTCTGTTGTTCTTCATTCGGGTAATGAACAATCAATTTCGAAATGGTATGAAGTTAGGGGTATCACGCTTTTTTCTCACAACAGCATCCCAAATTAAAAAGAAAATAATTTATTTTTTGTCTGAAGTTTCTGCTATAAATTACAATAAAGTATTATATACAATGCAATACACTCTGTACAGATTAGTTTTTATGTCTTAATAATATATTAAACATGTGACCTAGAAAACATGATAAGGCAGATAAAGACTATAAGAGCTGTAAGATTATAAGATACAATTTTTATATGGTAAAAGTTGTGCCTAAACAATAAGAAAGAATTGTATACAAAAGTGTTTGTAGCATGTAATATCATTTTAATTGACAAGAAATGGCTTTATAAAGAGAGCATATTTGTTACAAATTGTTGTCTACATTGAAGGAGCAGAAACATGCAAAATTTTCTTCATAACTTAACTCAATTACAACCTCTTCGATTGTGAGAACTTATTTATTTATGCTCAGCATTAGTTCAAGAGGCCAGAAAATCCATTCATCCGTTTAATGTCCTTAAATGATAGGACTTGGATCTGAATGTTATAATTCTCATGTCTTGGTACATGAGATATAATCCATGGAATATTATCGCTAATATATGAGATATAAATCGGGATAGTTGACTGTCATTCCTTTGAGTGACATCCTCACATCTCTGCTGAATTCCCACCATATAGGTATGATGTGTTACCTTCCATAAAGCCTAAGATTTATCTCAGGAAAGATGCAAGATTTAATACGTGGGATTTCTTTTATGTGAGTGGTAGGGACAGTGATTACATTCAGTTTTAGTCCGGACATGTAAATACGGCACACAGCACACACATAACACAAAAATAGAAAAACACTCAATAGTATCTCATCATCTTTAGATTTTGTCAGTCTTAGAACCAGACTGATATCTTATCTCTCGCTTCGTCAATCCTCCCGTCTGACTCTGACTCCAACTGACCTCCTCTTTCCTGCTTC
>JAOUZG010004505.1:1868021-1901405 GCA_026289955.1 Argiope argentata | reverse complement strand
GATATATATATATATATATATATATATATATCATTCACGCGCTATGTTGTTCAGCTTGTTTGAACAGCATTTATAACTTCCACTTTATAAAGAATTAAATCGAAAATTGATAAATTGATTTAACTCCTTGGCATACGAATTCATTTAACATCCTAATAAAAAAACACATCCTATTTTGGATACTTATTGTTTTTTTAATTCTTATAATAATATAAGAAGCATTTGAAATATTTAAGCTTTTCTAATTGATTTTTGCATCTTTAAATATATAATTCTGTCGCTTAATTTAAGATCTAAATTAAAAATTCCCTGGTTTGACATGCCAAGGCATGCTAAGGGGTTAAAATAAGACAATGAAATAGTGCAATGCGGAACAATTAAACAAAATTATTTGATGTTAAGCTTTCCTTAAGAAAATAGCACATTTTATTAAGGAACAACGTTTTGAAATATGAATTGTATATACTCTTTGTAATCCGAATGCCAGCAAATTGAAGACGAACGCAAATGTCAGTTTACGAATTTCTGACATCCTTATAGAAAAGAACTGGTAAAAAATTGGCAATTTTACTTTTACAAATTGCTTTCTTTTTATGAACAGTCAGTTCAAAACGCAACATATCGAAAAAGATATTGCAAATAATACTACAATGTAATAGATGGCCCAATTGCATTATTCGTCCAGTCTACGCACTACTAATGTCAAATCCTGAGTGACGTCTAATTTTACAAATGGACTTTACTACTTACTTTAGACAGAATCCTACTTTAAATAGAATTAAATCCTTTCTTCAGAATTTGAACAAAAGAATGTTGCTTTAATCGAGATGAAAGCATCAATTGGCAAATGAAACGCTTTTGGAACGAGGAAAATCAATACTTCGCACAAGAGATTCATCATCATTAGCAATTTTCTATAGTTTCTCTGTGTGGCGTTTTCAGAAATTTTTTGTCTGCCGCCATTTTGTACAAACAGCATGTTGAAAGTGCTGGCATACTCAGTTAATTTCAATGACATTATGTTTGATCAAGTAGATAAATTGCTTGCGACAGTTTTTCCACATTTTACTTGCAATTAGATTACGTTTTACTTCGTCACAGGACAAATGTAAGTTAACGGTTGAAGGTTAAATTCCCTGAAAGGCGGATTGATTTGCAATCAGTTATTGAATTTACTCCTAGGTAACTCTAGAAGGAAATTCAATAAGTGATATGTTCTATTTAGACTTATAAAAATAAATATAGATTTCTCAAAAACTGTATAATTTCGTACACGTATCCTCTAAAGTATTCAATTTAAAAAACGGATTCAATTAAAAAAAGTATTCATATGTTGTCTCGAAAAAAGGGCATTAGTGCATTATTAATTTGCATGGAATTAACATTTTTTAAGTATATAAAGAGTACATCAAGAAACCTTTCCAGAAACTTCAATTTTAATAATTGTCTTATTAACTTTATTAGAACAAGTATTGCTCACCGATTTTCACCGTAGGTATAACAATGTTTACACAGCATTCAAGGCATTACCACAATTAAAACATTTTCACTATAGACGTTCTTACTATCCCATACTTGTGGTGATATTTCCTATGGAGCATTGAAGTCATTTTCATAATTAAAACATTTTCACTGAAGACATCTTACTATTCTATATTTGCGATGATGTTTCCTATGCAGCATTGAAGTCATTTTCATGATTAAAGCATTTTCACTGAAGACTTTCTAATTATTTCATACTTGTGGTGATTTTTCCTATGCAGCATTCAAGTCATTTTCATGATTAAATTTTTTTTTACTGAAGAAATCTTACTGTTCCATATTTGTGGTGATGGATTTCTATGCAGTATTAAAGGCCTTTCCCCGAGTAAAACATTTGCGCTGAAGACATTTTACTATTCCATACCTAGAGTTTTGATTTTCTGTTTTAAGAAATTAAACTTCTAATAAAATTTTTCTGGGACTGAAGTCAACTGGAATACGGCAAGTTGGAAAGATACTTACGTTTTTAGGTATTTGAAAACAAAAATGATAGCAAATAGACATGGAGATGGTGCTGGAAGCTCAACTTAAGAGTTTCACATTTTCTTTTTTAAAAAAAGTATTGTTCTTTCTATCTCTGAACAATTCATATTCCTATTTCATCACTTTTATTTTATCAAGCAGTATGCGTGATTTTCTTTAATCAAGCACCTCTTTTTTGCTTTATTTATTAAAGAACCAAGCTGCATATAGCAAGTCTAAAAAGTTTTTGTGTTTAATTTTTTATGCATTAAATACTTAAACACTTCTTATTGAATTTCCATTAGCTAGTATAAAATCTTTTATTGTTATATTATATCTGAAAAGAGAAATATTTTATAAATGATGAGGAAGCAGCGGACTTTCTTATGAAAGTATTAAATTTAGATTTGAATGTAATGATGCTCATTTAATGCGCAGCAATTTTTTTGAATGTAGTGAAGATTTGTTTGGTGGAAATGTCGAAATAGTTCACTGTAGTGATAATTCAGAATTGAAATTCAAAGATAATTCTTTCTCAAAAATGGGAAATAAAACATATATGCAGTTAAAGAAATGAAGTTACAACATGGACAAAAGTTAGATATATTTCAAGAAAGATTTTATATATATATATATTATAAAGGAATTTGTGGACCACAATTATGAGGGAAAAAATTCTAGAAATTTGTATAACTTAATTATATAAAGGAATTTAACAAGCTAACTGTGTTTAAGAGAAATTTATCAAAATATGTAATGAAAGAGTTTCTCATATCAAAACCACAAACATGATTACCAATAAATATATCAACATTCTTAGATTCCTAACTGGACATATGGCAGTCACTATCTGTCCAAATAAAATCCAGAAAATTAAAGGAATTTTTCTTGAGAAGGTCACGAGAGTACTATTCTTGGGTCAATAAAATACATCAACGCGAACGGGCTTATTTATGTATAGCAAGTATAAAAGGGGGTTCTGTATGCGACTTGTGCCAATAATAAATTGCATGAAATACAATATACCTTAAGAATTGCATATAGTATGAACGTTATTGCTAGAATTTACCATCAATTAAAATTCATCAGTGATATGTCCCTCCGTTTTTATACATATGTGTATAATGACTTATCTTAATGTAATTGTAATATAACTGAAATTTTAAATAATTTCTTAATTTTGACCTGAATGTAATCTGTATTAGTTTCTTTCGAAAATAATCTTTTATTTTTTCATCCGATTTCAACTTTTTTATTTAATTAATTCCACACGCTATATAAATCATAATTAAGGCTATATAAAGCTGCCTACTTCAGTAGGTTCACAAGTACGGGAAAAAAAGATTGAAATCCCTAATGCTTACAACATTTTACCAAAAACATCTAAATTTCCGTATCTTAAATCTACACATGGCAAAGAAATCCCTATCAAAATCTTATGGTAAAGCCATTGAAGGGGAAGGTTTTACTCTCTTTCTACTCTTGAATCGGCGCGTAAATGGACGTTAGTTTTACCATCGCTTATTGTGCATTATAATCTTAACACTATGAAATAAATATAAGTTTTAAAATCTAAAAAATTTCTTATCGGTCACGCATCTTCTAAAATATGCTTGCATATATATTGTAATATATGAATCATATAAGATAATTTTGCATCAGTGTTCATCCATATGATAGTGTTATAGTTGCATTATACAACATATGTATAAATAAAAATGGACCGAGAAATACTTATACCTTCGAATTTCAATGTCTATAATAATAATATTGAATTATAAAATAAAATGTAGCCTTTTCCTACGCTCTGTAAAAATTACTAATTGCGCGTTTGCATGTGGCATTATCTGGCGGGTGTCACTGGAATATAAACCTCATTTTCATTTCCATGATCCCTAAATAAAGCGAATAGATTGAGTTAGGAGCTTCACGTGTAATTAAATAAGGCCACAATCATAAAAAGTTCTTTCGAAAAAAAGTGTTTTTGCTATCAAGCTGATAACGTTAAGCAGATGTGGAGAATTCAGTAATAAAGATATAATTACTGATACTGTTTCTTGAGAAGCTTCCTAAAATATTTATAATTCAGAAAATGTCGCTTTATTTTAAGAGTTTGAAAATATTTATCTTGCAGTAATAGTTTTTTTCTAATTAAAAGTAAATGAAAAAAAAAATACTTTGAGACTGGAGATTGTAAATTATTTATTTATAGCTTATAAAATAGCACAACGTATTTACTACATATGTGGTTTTTATGCCTAAAAAGTATATTATTTTGAAATTCATTTTAGTTATATGACTATATAAATGAATATTTTCAAAAAGTAGATTACTGTTCATTGAATACTTATATGAATATCTTAAATTACTTTATAAAATATGCTAAATACAAAATATTCTGATTTTTAATTAATTTCATTTAGGAAACTTAATATATTTTCAGTGCCATTACTAGCTTAATGATATGAATTTAATATTGATTTTTAAAATGTATAATTTTTAATACAAAGTAATTACATAATTTAATGACAAATATTTCTAAAAATGCTTAATTTAATATTTTTTAATGAATTTTTTAAGAATTTCATTTCATAATTTAAAGAACAGCTATTTTTCAGCCCTATTTTCTAAAATATTTTCAACTTTTGCTTTAAATAACCAAATATATTATAGTATACAAAGATGCAAAAATTAATTAAAAGATTTGATGACTAAAACAATGCAAGCTTCTTTAAATAAAATTCAGCTTCAGTAATATATATACTATAAAAATATCCTATTTGATAATTTCAATATTTTTTTAATTTCTTCTTGAATTTTTAAGCAATATAAAATGAAATCTAGAGCATAAGAGTTTAGCATTTTATTATCAATTTCTAGTTTTCTTTGAATAGCAAGTACACCAGGGATATTGTTGGGATTTAATCTGTTAGATGTTTCCATGTCCATAATTCCATCTGTAAACTATTTTCGAGTCTCAAACTGTCATAGATATTAAAATTCTATTTTTTCAACAATCTTACATGTGTATCATTTATTTCGTACATATACATACACGAATATCGGTGTTTAGGTATTCGACAGCCAAGATTTACGTTTTAGATTTATTATTTTATTATTAGGTATTTACGTATCAGACCGTGATCATACGAAACATTTGGATTACAAGAAAGAAATAAAAGTTTTAAATTGCCCCAAAAATAGTAAAACTGATACTTTTCTTTTTTTAAAGCAAAAATGTCGGAATAGTTAAATTGATTGAATTCAACTTTTGGAGCATGTTGTGTTTGTTATATTTTCAAACTGAGAGATGTTAACATTTTTTTATTAAATTCTTTTCCTAAAATCTTTCCATTTAAAAAACATTTGTTGCGCTATTTACGATGATTCAAAAGGTAATTTACTGTAAATTTAAAGCTAATTACTGTGCTATTTCCATGTAACTTGGCTTATAATATTTTTATGTATATTCAATTTTGAAGTGAAGAAGTAAACGAGAAGCAATCCTGTTTTTAACAAGGATCCCCTTATCAAGCCACTACGATGCGGTTTTTATTTGCTGCCATAAAATTAGTTTTGCAAATATCACTATAATTATGTCTAAAATCAAATCCTCTCTAGTGCATCACGAAAAGTAAATTCTTAATTTATTAAAATTGATTTCAGCATTATCTCTGCGTCAAAGTTCAAACCCAACTGTATTGACTCGCTGTGTAAACACTTTTGAAAGATTGTTTAAATTTTTGATTGAGATAAAAATTAGTTTTTTTTTAATTTCTGCCATTTTCAAAAATACCTTAGCATAAATGTTTTATATTCTTTTTAAAATTTAAAAGATTAACTTTTTTATATTACCAGTTTAATGATCGTGCAGTTTTCTACTTTTAAATGTTTTTAAAAATATTTTAATCCGTAACTGGAAACATGAATTTCCTTACTCATCGAGAGATAGTTAGTCAAAATGACTCCATTGTTATTTTACTTTTTTGTATTTTATCAACAGCAGTGGAACTTATTTTGGAAACACAATACATTCTGAAAATCATATGGGTGGCAGAAATATTAAAATGTTAAAGGTTGGAAAGACGTTATAAGAAAACCTAAACATTCTAACATTCTAAAACTAAATGAAGTAAAAACGAAGTAGTTACTTCATTTAGATATTACGGAATTTCGCTAATAATATGTTATAAGCAAATACTATAAACTAATTTAATTACTGTTAGAATTCAGCTCGCAAAAAAGAAGAATTATTATTTTAGTTTGTTATTTCTATTCTTGTTTGTTATTTTTTATTCGTTTTGTGCTATTCAAATTAAAAGCAGTTTCAGCGACATGATCTCAATAAATCCTTAACTATAACAAATCGATAAATCGATGAATCTAAATTCTTACTTACACTTTCGCCAACATCTGCTAATAGAAAAAAAATTAAAGGTGTCTGGAGGTTACAACACTGAGGGACGAAAAGGTCACATGATAGTCATAGCTAATGAACTATGCGGAGTCATTTTGACTTATGTCTTCAGTTACGGGTTAAGCGCATTTTATGACAACAATTTACATTGTTGTCAGGAAATTCAAACTCAGTCTTGATTGAAAGGTCCAATTAAGGACCAATGCAGAGAATAAAGTAGGAACAAAATAAGAATACAATAATTTTTTTAAGAATTTTTCAAATTAAATAGCTCCTAGTATTTAAAGTTAATACTTTCCTTCAATTCAATTCAAAATTTAATACTTCCTTTTTTAAGCTATAATTATAATTTTTGAGAAAGAGGTGAGAAATGGTTGCCAATAATTCCGATGAACCAACAATTTTATAAAGGTAGTTATTAACAAATCAAAATTGAATCATTATATCCCTTACATTTGCTTAATAACTAAGAATCCAAAAGAAAGCATCCACTGATAAATATTATTACGTAAGGATTATTGCAATGAAAAATTGAAATAACACATCAACAAACAATCCCAATACTTTATTTTATTTAATTTTCCATTATAATTTCATAAACACAGTGTATATTATTTAATAATAATATACTTTTAAATGTCATATATCCTACTGTCATATACAGAGAAGTGAAGCAATGCAATATGTACATTAGCAGTATTCAATACAACACAAATAAATAAAAAAGAAATTAATACTTGAAAAATGCATCGAAATAGATGGAATCCGGGGGAAATGTAAGAGTCAAGCTAAATTATGGGATCCAATTTAGGAAACCGTTAAAACTGGAAGGCAGCCAATTGATTTGGCCATAAATAAAACCTGAATGTGATGTTGGGTGCAGTTTCAATCCATTTCTAGTGTTTCACATTTCTCAGAAATAAATAGTTAAATTCTCTTTAAAAAATTCGGAACTAATCATTCAGGATATAGCTACTTTTCATCAAGTAATAAGTAAATAAGTTATTTTGTCAGTTTCGTATGTCAATTTTGGAAAGTTTTTCTAAATGGATTTCTTTTTATTAATGATAAAAGAATAAAGTTACTTAAATATGATTATTTATATATATAAAAATAAATAATATTAACATGTTCCTTTTCCGCTTTAAAATCTTAGCTTTGAATCGATGAACTTAATAAAAAGAAGTACTGAATAAAATATAATTTGAATCGCTTATGATATTAATAATACAAATAGTTGATGATCTTTATTTAGTAGATAATTAGGTGCATTCCTTTCATGCAAACATTAATTAGAAAAATGACCCAAAAGCATTTAAGCTTTAGTTTGTTATAAAAGAATAATTATATTTAAAAATTCTTTTTTTAAAGTATTTTATCATTTAAGCGTTTTATTGTTTATTATAGAATTTTATTGCTTTGGTTATGATCAATAATAACTCATTGATTAATTATTTTATTTCTGAAATTTTTAATGGAAATCCATGCATTATGTAACAGTTTAAATCAGGGACGTACAGAAACAGAATACTAATTTTTAAACATTTCGGTATATGTTGCTAATAAATAAAGCATACATAAAAAGTTAATATAATTAATTATATTAAATTATTTTTCCATAATGAAATGTACAATGTTTTAGGATTAATTGTCTTTTATCTGATAGCTTATAATGCACAAGAGTCTGATTTGATTTATAAAAATCATTCAATGAAGATTACTATTATGATTATGAGTATATATACACAAATGTTTACACAAATAATCTCATGCACCAGAAGAAAAAAAAACACAAATGTAAAATAATATTTTAAACTCCATTAACAAAAATGGATTTATGCAGACAAATGTAAATAATACACTTGGTATCGTAAATATATTAGATTAATGCTTTCTACTATTTCATGAACTGTATGGAGAGAGACAGACAAAAAATAAATAAAAATAAAAATAAACTTTAAACATTTTGATATTATTCATTAGATAGAATTACTAAAGAAAACGTTTTATTGCATGGGTTACGATATTATCGAAAAAAGCAGTTTTCTCTAATATGGATTAATTACTGGGTAAGAATATTTTTATTTTTAGTAATTGCAAACTAATTACTTAATTAACTTTGAAATAAGTATTCAAATATAACATCAAAACCGAAATCTTTTGTTTGTACTTGATATATTTGAAATATATAAAGTAGGAAATGATTTAAATATTTTATATGGTAAAAATTTTAAATATTTATTTTACTTTTTTTTTCTTTTGACTGTATGTTTGACTTATTTAAAAATGTAATGAATATGTTTTTTTTTCCCGAAAACAAATTCAAATAATTTTACTTGCTTGATCTAGTTCATTATTGAAAGTAATTTCCTTTAAGTGCTTCTGAAAAGTTTAAAATAAATTCATTTAAAACTAAAACATTTATAAAAATTATTATATTTTGAATTATATTCTTACAATTAAGATGATAGAATAAGGGGAAAACTTATTCCACATAAGGTATAAAAAGTAAAGGTATTTAAAAGTACAAGATAAATAAATAAAGATTTGTTGATATTATGCTTAACAAAGTTACTTGTATGTGATCATTTAGATGAAATCAAATATAAATTTACTAGATTATTTAAAATTAGTTTTTTTAATCCAACATAAAAATATTTTTAATCAACCCATTTATTGTGGAATATTTCGTACGTAATATCCCAGAAGTAGTGAGATATTAGTAAATTAATGGTGATAATTATAAACCACTACAGTATGTAGGAGTTTCAAACTCATAAATTAGTATTTTCCAAGAAATAATCAGAAATTCTTATTTAGTTGAAATCTAAATGTTGCTGATAGATCATCCCTTCTTATAGCATCTCTCTTCTAGCCTAATCTTTGTAGCACCATTTTTCAACCTAAATATCTTTCTGAAACTATACCTCACGAGTCAAGCTCTCACTTCTAGGCAAGGATTAGCGGAATTCGACTGATCTAGACTGGAATGCCTTCATAACCTAAGAACGAGTACACTAATCTTCTCAACTTCACTTTTAGTATTCATAAAATAATTCCTCCCACTCATTCTCATGTTTACAATCATATTCTTACTTATATACAGTTACTTAGTATACTCGAAGACAACATTTAGATAGAATTGCCTTATGATTGGTCAAAATAAACAAATTTCAAAACGCGCACATTTTATTTTATTAAAGCAAATTTTTGTTATATATTTTCATTTTTTCTAAACAAAATTAGAGAACTTGGTTTATTTATTATAAATAATCTAAGTTTCACAAAAACACAACATTAATGGGAGAGTTATTGCAATTTTGTTTTAAAATATTTTTTAAACTTTTTTTTTACTTTTAAATAATTTATAATTATTTAAAATAAAATTCTATCAATAAATAATTTATATTAGGACAGAAATTGGGCAAGTATTTTAAAACTGAGAGAAATAAAGTTTTAATTAAGTTAATTTAGATTAGGAACTTTTTTGAAGGCAACGAAAAATCAGGAGTAAATTTTGAAAAATCAAAATTATAGAAACATACTTTGTATGCTAAGAAAATTACAGTAATTGTATTATTATTATTATTAATGAAAGATTTAATATTTCCTTATTAGATTTAAGAGGTTTATTACTGATTCTAAATTGAGCTTTAGGCTTTCCAAAATAAATTTTATTGCCTTAGAATAAAAATCATAAATGCCAACATTCTCATCTCTTTGAGTATAATTATTATTTTATTTTATTTCAATAATTGAAATTTTATTCATTTAAATTGATAGATATTTTATTTTATTATAATTCGATCGCATGAAATTACGCATTTTTTAATTCATTTTCTGTATTGGTTTTAAATAAGGATGATGGCACAAAATTTATAATTAAATAAAAACTTTCCATACACTGAAGATAAAATATCCATATGTATGTAGATAACTGTAATAGAATTATAAATGAAAATTAACTTCTTATCGTTAATATGATTCAATAAATAACAGAACTAAAAATATGATTTACTGCTGAAGTTCATAGGGATCGGTATAAAACAGGATATATCTTGATTCTGTGCACAAACTTTAGTACGTTGAGTCGATTCTTAAAATGAGAGTTTGTTTCCTCTTAACTCACGTACACAGTTTTTTTTTTCACTTCATAGCTTAACTATCTCAACTTGAAACAATTCGTGAAGGCAGACTTCAATTGATTAAGCTGCACAGTTTCTTTATTTAGATGAGTTCATTGTTAGTTAGTTTGTATTTTCAAAATTCATCTTATTTACGTGAAGCACACTTTTTTGATTAAATGTATGCAGTGTCGAATTGATTCAAAATTTATAGTTATTCAGATTTCATTTCTAACATAAATACTAAATCGTTTTCTCTTATTTGTGGATCAATTCGTAAGAGTAAAAATCATGCAGGTCTTGCACATTTATACATTTTATAACACATGACACTGAAGATTCCGAAAGACACAAAAGAAATTATAGAGTTGCGAATTGTTTCATTTCGCCAAATGGCTTGTTGAAGTCACTCGTGATTTATATATTTATAAATAGTATTTTCCTTCATGAGAGATAGTACGAACAATTCACGAAGCCAGCATTCTCGGGGATAAACTATGAAACATGCTGGCTTGCATGATTTAGAGTAAGATTGAAAGTGAAAGAAATATCCTGATGCAAAATGCGGATTGATTTGCTCGTCAAGGATTTTCATAGGGTCTGTCTTAACAAATCAAGTAGCCAGTTTTAGCTCGCAATTTAGTTTTTTAAAGTTTATGTCCCAATCTTGATTTAATTGCCTGATCGTCCTTCAATGATGATTGGAGCCGAAAGCTCAGTAGTACCGTGAACGGTCCACAGATGGCTCTGTCACCTTGAAACGATGGCTGTAAGCAGAAGGAAGAGCAGGATCGAAAAGTTTGGACTGGACGATGAAGACGTTGAGATATTGGCATCATGTTGAATTGCAGCGGGTCTTTCTCCTGGTAAAAATACGAAAAAAAAATAGTTTAAATCCTTAAGAGATATCAAGTTTATTCAATAAAGTTCTATTTTTTGTGTGAAAAATTTAAATGTAAAAATAATTTTAGGCTTGTGATAAATTTTTACGCTTAAATATTCATAGAAAAAACTTCTGTCCTTTTCTAGCCATATTCTTCTTAAATTGGGATATATTTATTAAATTTTTATTTATAAACCAAATTTATGCTAATCAGAAATTTATTTTAAATGGTACATAAAGAATTCAGTTCTAATCTAGTGATATCAATGAAAATATAATTTTAGAAATAATTTCGTTAAAAAAAATCTGAAGTTGCGTTATAAACATGCAAATAGGAAGATTTAATACTAAACTGTATTTTATTAGGGATTATAATAAATATTTACTGATGAAATAAAAAAAACATTGCCTTTGGATATTGAAAAGAAATATTATTAAACTATTAAGCTATCTTCCCTAAATACGTAAATATACTTTTATAAGTTATTTTTCATTTATTTCTGAGTATCAGACTATTATTCTCTTCAAAAAAATCATAAAGAAAAAAATAACATTTGACAGCATTTATAATATTTCTTTTGTCGAAACTTTAGCTTAAAATATTTGTTAAAATAAACTTGCTAAAAATAATTCTCAAAAGTTTAATGAAAATCCGAAAAATCATTACAAAACCATTTCTTTAAAAAAAAAATTAAAATTGATTACTTGTAAATTTTTAAAAGCAAATTAAGCTTCTGATTAATAATAAAAAAAGAATTAAAATAAAGTATCTAAATAACTATTTTTCGTTACAACATTATTCTAAACAATAAATTTTATTTATTATATATATATATATATATATTTAATGAAGTGCGTAATTTATAATTCATTTGATTCTCAATGAAGAACATTTGAAGAGTTTCAGGATGATTAATGATTAATATACTTTATATTAATATACTTTACAAGAATTTTAAAAGAGATTACATACAAATTCAGTACTTTTGCTTCTTAGTAAATTTGAGCTTTAAAATCGTTTAGAAAATTTCCCTTTAATTTAATGAATAAAATTCTTTGACTAGTTATTCTTATGTATTTGAATAAAATAATGTCTATTATAAGTAAAATTCTTTATTCCATATATAAAACTTACTTTAAGGATATAGTTTTATTCAGCCTTGTAATAGTAAAGATTGTTACTGGTTTTATCTAGTTTTTCATTTTATATCAATGAAACAATTTCAAAATATAAAATTACTAATTCTCTATTTTCCCAGAAACGTATTTAGAATTATTTAAAGATCTATAAAACTGATATTTAAGGAAGTGAAAACTATGTTTAGTAATTGAAATAATGAAAGCTGCATTTTACTTTCATATACGTGGTTCTGAAAATCCTATGCAAAGTGTGATTCATTAAATAGTTAATATTATTAAAATTACTTAATAATTTGTAATTTTAAAAAATCTGTCAGTAAGTTATAAAAATCTATCTAAAAATTATAAAAGAAATATCTATAAATTATAAAAAACCTGCCTATAAGTTATAAAAAATCTACATATAAATTATAAAAAATCTACATACGTTATAAAAAAACCTATTTATAAATTATAAAATAACTACAAGTAAGTTTGTACAAAAATCTACCAATAAGTTATAAAAAAATCTATCTACAAATTATAAAAAATCTATCTATAAGTTATAAGAGAAATCTGTGTATAAATTATTAAAAAAAATCTGTTGGATAGCCTTTTAAGAAATTCATACTTACTGCTGACAGTTTAAATGACTATAAAGTAAACAGCTACATTCAGTAAAAGAAAAAGAGGAATATAATTGCACAAAGAACACAGACAGAAAAGTTAAAGGGAGTTAGTTGCACAAAGAACACAATCAAAAGAGGAAAAGAAGTTAGTAAACCAGACAAGTACCATAAGTACCGTTTAAGACGTAAACAGGAATACTGGTTGCTTGCGTATTGGAAGGACAGCACGTATAGTTTCCGGAATCTTCTGCCGTCGCGTCTTTTATGAACAATCTACTTGTTGTGGAATCTTCGGAGCTTTTATACATGGTGATCTCTCCGCGGGCAGAGTCGTAGTTGATCATCCGGTCGTCGTGGTACCAGAAAACGAAAACCGGTGGCTCCGGGCTCTGGGTGATGACACAGGTCAGATTGATTGAACTCCCTGTCTTCAGGAAAAGCGGGTGAGATCCCAGGATGCTGGCCTTGGCGACTGAAAAGCACACGAGACTCATTAGTGTCTTTTGTTTAAAAATGTGTAATAAATGTTTATTATTTTTAATAAATATATGTTATTAGAATAAATTAATATATAAAGATGATGTTTTACCAATAATAGCAAAACTAGAAAAAACAGCTACTGATCTGATTAATGGTTTAGTTACATCAACGTCCCTCCCTAAAACATCACTAGGGACGGACTTCGTAATTTTGAACCATGGTCAAATGACGAGGAAGACTCATGCACTGACATAAACCTTCACACCATTGGAAGGAAATTTGGTCCTGGTAGACTTAACGTGCAACAGATCCCCCTACATGACGGTTCTTTAGTGAAATCGAGTCTCCAGCTTGAAACACTACTAGTCATGATCCGGGATTTTATCACCAGGCCTCCCCGGCCATCTGATTAATGGAAATTACTAAAATGGATTTTACTGAAAATGGAAATGACTGAAGATTAGAGAGATGTAAATGTTTTATATTGATATATTCAACCATTTGCACTCCGAAAAATAATTAGATGCAAAAAATTTTACCTAATACTAAGATTTGTTTATTGCTATGACAAATAAATATGCATAATTCTTTTAAGTCGAATTTTTTTGAAAAATTAATCTATATCTCTTATAGATTAATTTTTTATGTAGACGTTTTTAACAATTAAATTTGAAAAATAAATAAATGAAACATTTAAAATGTTGCACAATCTTGAGTGATGACTCAGATGAACCATCGGAGTGCAAAGGGTTAAATCATCCTGCCAATTACAGCTTGACAAATCATGAAACTTCAAGGTGAAATTTCGGATAATTCTTAAGCATTGTTATTGCACCTATTTCTAATTTTTTTTCCTTGTATCTGGAGGAATAATATGATGAAGTTCCTTTTATAACTCAGTCAGTTTTCAATTCAGCAGCATTTCCCAGAATTGGTTGCAGTACATTTATGTGATAGTATTAGGAACAAATCTTGCAGTTTTTAATCCATATAATTATGTCCTTTACCAATATGCATCTATAAATATTTTTTGGTAAGTAGAATTCTTACTTACTAATTCAAGAAGAAAATGTGTATCTTTATTTTTGAAAGAAATTGTATGTTTTATTATTTTTTATCAATTAGTAAACTCAAATGAAAACAATTCAGTTAAATCTAAGAGCTTAGCGGGAAATATTCCGAGCAAAAAAATATAGAAACATAATACAAATTAAAACTTTTGTCTTCATCTTTAAATTTAATTGCAGCTTGCAACCGGTTTGTTTGATCAAATTATTGACGCTTTGGGTAAATCTATTAATATGAATATATTTATAGATAATGTATTTTTAAACTTTTTCTTTGTTGTTTGGTAAGATTGAAAAACACTGATTTTAATTTCATCAATTTTCTGCAAAAAACTTTTTAGCGAATCAAAACATCAATAAATTAAAAAACGAAAAGTGAGAGAGAGAGAGAAAGAAACTGGTATGAAGAATAGAAATCCTGCTTTGGAGTCCGAAACAAACATTTTTCCTAAGATTGGCAAAAACACAAGACTGAAAGTATTGATGAACAATATTGCATAATTTCTTTAATGAAAAGTGTTATTACAGATAGTGAATCAAATTAAATTATAAGTAACAATTGTGCTTAAAAAATTAATTGTACTGAAAGGAAATTGAAAAAAAAAATAAAAGGTAATTTTTTAAATATATTTCAAACAGGTTTTGTCAGATAATAACTGTGGAAGATATGAGTATTCGGGTCCTGAATAAACTTCCTGTTTGATAAACTGTCTATGCTGTTATGTCTATATTCTGCTATCTATAAAACGATGTTACCAACACAGCTTTATAAAGAAATTGATTGAAAATTCTAAAAGATACTATTCCCACAGTTATTCTTCATCAAATATTCGCAGTGTTTCTATAATCTAGATATCAATTTACGTTTTCTTACATGTGATTGATTGATTGGAGATTTCCATGTTTTCATTTCAGAGCTTTCCTTTTCATTCCCAGCTCATTCTTTTATCTTTCTCAAAGTCTTTATATTAATGTAGTTCTAATTACTTAATCGATGTGTTTAATTAAAGACACCGGCAAAAGGAGCATAAAAGTTGTAACTTTCTTATGGTGGTTTTGTTTGAATATGATAAATGTCACTTTGAAGTGGGCAAAAAGAATGATTTCTGTACCAAGCATTCTATCGTTATAGAGAAAGAGAGGAGAGATTTCAAAAGTAGATATATATTTACTATATATATAATTCTAATAATATTTGAATTAGGTTAAATTTAGATTAATCAAAATAATTTTTGAAATTTTGTAGTTTTTATAAAGAATCTTGGCCGGAATAATCTGAATGACAATTTTCGGTCCTCTCCAGTAAGATAAAATTTTAAGTGACATCATTAATTATGGATCTATGCCTTTAGTTGGTCCATAAAGCTTTGACTGTCTTTTTTGGAAGGTATAAAAACGGATACGTGTAACTTTTCACAACAGCATTGTTATTCCTAACAGGAAAGCGAAAACTTCCTTATTTATGCTGCAGTTTTTCCAAGTTCTCACGATATCTTACTCCCTTCCTCTCATCTATTCCCAATGAATAATTTCTGCAACATGTAAGGCATATCAAGACAGCTTTCTAATACTTTGCTAGGAGGTCAAGAATGCAAGCCCATATAAAACTAGCATTAGGATACATAATTTAGAAGTATCTGTCTGTAATAATTCTTGTTGTTTCTGATGGCACTTGCAATAGGCAACTCTTGTTTTCAGTAGCGCCAATTAGGGTCAAGAGTACGTCTTAGCTATTCGCGTATCATATTCGGTAGCACAGATCCTTTATAGATGGAGGCACATTCAATTATCTCACAGATGAAGAACAGCCATGACCGAATTGGGACTCGAGCCTAGAATACTCAGATCACAGGGAAGATGCGCTGCCCCTGTTCCAGGACGTCGGCATCAGAAATAATGAAATAATAAACGTTACCATCTTTAATTTTTTTCCATGAGCAAAGCAAAATTTCTAAGAGCTTACTAACTTACGTTTATCAAAATCATAGCAATCAACATTTCGGTATCAATAAGTAAGCGACAATAATAAAAAGTTGCCACCTCTGTATATGTTGTTGTCAACTAGACTTTATTAGGAAACTTATAGAAAATTCTTAGAGAAGCGGTTTTCTCAGTAAAGTTTCACCAAATATTCGTATTAATATGTTGCCCTGCAGCACATGGCATTCTTTGCTTTTGGTTCATAAACGTTATGCCCATAGCTGACATTTAAACTTTTTTTTGTCTTTGTAAAAACAGATTTATTTGCGTGCCTTGAAAATTATTTAACCATTGCTATGAATAAATGATTAGTTTTTATGAAACGATGCACTTACCTACGATACTGAGATTCACAAATAAACTAATTTTAGGATCCGAGCTAACTTGGCACTCGTACAGACCCTCATCCCATAACTGGGCAAATTTGATTTTTAAGGTCCAGTCATTGTTCTTCTCTACGTGCACAGCTTCGAATCGATCATCAGTGGTGTAAGTGTCCAAGCCGACGGTGAGGACGTGGAAGTCCCTTCTTCTGATCCAGGACACCTGTGAAAAGAGACAACACTATTTAGTAACTGCTATAAACAATGAATTCATCCTATTAAAAATTAGAATAAATTACCGAGTATTATTCTAGATAGAATTTTTTCTTAAGCTTTACCCATAATAGTAATAAGCAGATATAATATACTAGCACACATATCAATCCTAATTTACTATTTACTGCAGATATCCGATATCAGGAAAAGAATTTAAATAAATATTAATCTCATGTCGATATCTCTTTTTGATTTTATAACAAGAGTATATTTTTCTTGGCTCAACAGTGGAACACTTCAAACATTTTCTTGTGAAACATGGAAATGATTATCTTAATCTTACTTGAACACTGCCCATAGATATAAATTCGAGGGCCAAGGACTATCCATGATTTATGGTATTGTCAATAGGCAAAAGTGAACTTACATTCAAGCATAACATATGAAGCTGAAACTTCATTAATCAATTTTAAATGAGGATATTCATATCAGTGACTTTACGATCCTGTCCGAAGACACAAGGATAAACCATAAAATTGAATGACCGGACCGCCGCAACAGCGACACTTGTGGGAGTTGTGTCTGAGCCCTAAGGGTGTTCAACGACCACCTTATGGCCCTTCCAAAGGAAGTACGTTATTGATGGGAGGAGCCTACCCCCCACGCCTATTACTGCACCCTCAAAGGTGTAGAGGTCCAACCACCTCGCCTGAAGCATATGATTCTCATTTTAAGGTGTTCCACCTGAGAGATCTATGTGAGGACAGTCATGTCATACTCTCCGACCCGCCAAGAAGGCACACGGATTTAAACCATAAAACTGAATGACCAGACAGCCGCAACAACAACAATGGCGGGAACTGTAGTTGAGTCCTATAAGCCATCATCGGCCACGGTACAACCCTTCCAGTAGACAGTACATACCACCATTGATGGGAGGAGCATACCCCCAAATATTAGTGTACCCTCCAGGATGGCGAGATCCAACTACCATGAAGGAAGCATATCATCCTCATTTAGTGGTATATAACTCTAAGTGAGGATAAGTAGCCTTTATGATTTTTTTTATAACTCCCTCATTTGTATTCAGTTTAGAGAAAAACAAAATCGGAAAGCACATGAGTATGCAAACTAATATTAGTGAACAATGCATTGTTTCTTAAACCAGTATCATTCAGCAGTTGTTGAATGATACAAACTCAAGCAAAACAACTAATAACACTTGACTTCTGATTCTGCGTTTAAGGTCTAGAAAAATGATGGGTCTATGTGAAAATTAATAGAATATTAAAATAGACTGTATTATCATGGAAAGGTAACAAAGCAAAGTTGCAATGAGATTAACGTCGTATTTATTATATGCAAAATCAGTGAAAAATACTATAAACTTTGAATATAGATCAGATACAATAAAAGTAGTATTTTTAAAATCAAAGTATTTTTCATTTTAAAAATAACAAAATCATAAATTTTCTCTTAAAATATTGTAAAATCAAATTACAAGAAAATTTTATTCGAATTTATTAAATTATTATCCTAATTTTCTTCTGTTATATAGTGGAGGATTATCTTATGTAATTATTTTTATGAAATGATTGCAATTTTCGAAGGGTAAAACATTTTAGTTTGAGAACATTAAACAAAGAATATTTAAAATTTTAATAAGCGCATGATAAAGATTGAATTTAAAAATGTATTTATGGTTGAGTACATTATCTTATTTAAAGAAAGATATAATAAAAGACCTGGAACACAAGTGTCAAACATTCTTTTATATTTGAACTGCCTTTTATTACACTAAGTTTCTAAACATGTAAGTGCAAGTTAAATATTAAGCTTTCGGGCACCAACATAAAATTTAGTTACAGCAGAATGTTGTTAAAAATGCAGACTAAGTTACATTTTCACATTATTTTCACCGGCTTGTAGAAATAATTCAGAGCGATGTAGTTAAAATATTAAAAACAAAAATAAAGAATCAGAAACGGGGAGAAAATAACTTTTCTCTAGAATGCAATCTTGAAATTGCAGAAATCTTTATTTTGTTTGCTTGACTGTTCAGCACAGCAAGCAATAAACTAAATGCAAGACTAAAAATTTCCTATCTTAGTAGAAAAATATATTCAGGCAAACCAAGCATGAAGATAGAGTTTCATTCGAAACATAAGTAATATTTACTGAAAAGATGTTTTTTTCAATTGCTTGGCAAATATTTGGTTTGGCTATTTTTACGTTCAGAGCAGTTTGTCCTAAACCATAGTATTAAAAGGGATTTTCCTTTATATATTTATATTAGCGCATAGGATGATAGATTGTTTTTATCCCTTTGTTTGATTTTCTTCGGGGCTTTGCAAGCCTAAGTTCCCTTGTGGTTCTTTGCTAATATTTATTTTGATTTTTTTTTTCTAATTTATTCGAAATCATCGACAACATGTGTTAAATAATTTCTCAGAATCTGCCAAATGAATTCAAATCAAATGACAGAAAACATTTAATATACTCCTGATTAATTTTGAAATAGAACTTAGGGCTTCCTATTCTTCAATGAAATTGATACATACTTAAAAAATTACATTTTTATAAATATATACATACATAAACCAGTTGCTGAAAAAGTATCCAAGTTTCGACAACTCATATTCTTGTTTATCTTTCTTATTGCTTCCCTTAATCTTATTCCCTAAAATCAGTCAATGGTAAAAAAAATTGTCACTAATTTTAACAGATTAACTCATAAAAACGCACTAAAACTTTTTTCCTGTTAGTGTACTTAAAGAGTCATTTTTTACTTCCAACAGTTAGCTCTTATTTGTCTATAACAAAACTGATGCGTATTTAACCAAATGCTTTAACATAGATTACAAAGAATGTAAATGAAACCAAAAATTTCAAACTATTAATAATTAAATTATATGCATTTTACTACTTTTCTCTTCAGTTTAATACGCTTTCAGTTTTCGCCTGGTAGTTTTAAATTTTTTTCTTAAATCTATTTTTCCTATACAGCAATTAAAAAAAAGTACACGAGTTAAAGCCCATAATATTAATATATAGCGCGACGTCCTTTTCTTAAATCCCATATTTTATAAAGCAGATATCCATATTAACTTTCTCAAACGTTAAGTTCTTTATACAATATCACTTACTTATTCAATCATGTATTAATACTTTGAATCTTTTGTAGGAATAAAACAAGTTTTTTTTTTGTTTTAAACTATATATACATATATATTTTTATATATATAATTATATATATATTTATATATATAAATAAAAAAAATTATATATATAAATAAAAATACAACTCGAAATGCGTTGCTAAGCGCAAAACTAGAGAACGACTCGACCGATTCGGCTAATTTTTTAAATATATTTTCGTTAAGACACGAGGATGGTTCTTATGGTGAGAAAAAATGAAAAAACTGAGAAGAAAATAGTTAAAACGGCACTTTTCATACTTTCCCGCCAAAAATCTGCATTTCCTTCCCCCACACCAACTGAGTAAGATAGCAGGAAGTAATAAATTATGATTTGCTTAGAAAGAAATGCGCGAAGTCAGTTGATTTTCATTTATAGAAAACAGGGAGTGTAAAAAAGAAAGAAAATAGTTGCTTTTATGCAGCTCATTATACTGATTAAAAACATTCTTCCACACGGACGTGAATATCATTTTGTTCATTATTTGATAGTTTTAATTTTTACTGTTTCTATTGATTGTGTTCTGATATAAATTTATTTTTTTATTGTTGTTCTTAAAGATGAAAAATTCTTTTTTATATATAAATACGGCATGAAGAGTTCTTAATGTGTTTATGTTATTTTTGAAACGATTTATGTATGAACGATTCTTTTTAATTTCTTAGTTTTTTTATATGTATGAATATTTAATCTATGCCTGCTCAAAAGTCTGGGCAGGGAAGAAAAAAAAAGAACGAAGGGGAAAAGGGGTTTGTAGAAAGAAAAGTAGTGAAGAAAAAAAGATAGCAAAAAGAAAAGAAGGGTGTGTGTGTGTGTCATCATTATTTCGATGTTTCAATTGACAACAGTTCCTACGAATGCGTTGCTATTGGATCTATGAACTTAGTTTGCCCACATTGTAAGGCATTTAAATACAATAATGAAGCAAATGGATTGTGTAGCACAAATGACAAAGTGAAATTAGTGCCATTGGTTCCACTTCCAGAGCCATTGTACTCATTGATTTCAGATACTGGAAAGGATTCCATGCACTTCCTTACAAAAATATAATAACTGTTTCCAAATGACTTCCTTTGGAGCAGCAAATATACTTTTAAGGTAACAAGACTTATTTAAATTTTTATCATGTCAGAACATGATGTGGTTTTTGAGAGGAGGTTTTTGGCGTCAATAATAAATTCGTAGGCGAAAAATAAAAATTTTATTATCTGCAAGAGCATCTCGAAAAAATCAGTTTTTAATAATATGTTGTCATTGCATTTAAAAAGGCTCTGATTTAAAAAAATAATTAGTTAATGACTACAGCAAATAAAACCTAGAAAAATGTCATTTTGAGCACGTGATTATATGAAATAAAATAAATAGGAAATGTGATATTGTTTTTAAAAAAATCAATGCGAACCACATTCGGCTATTTCGCTAAAATTTGGTGGCTAACTATTTTTTTTGTGTGTGGTGAAAATGACTTTATATCAAAGCTGTGCTATAGTGTGTTTTGTAATTAAATTGTATTTGCCATAGCTATGTATTTTTCATATATGCTTATAGTGGTTTATTTCCGTTCGAAAATAATTTAGAATTTCGCCAACTTTTCTCAAATTTCTTTGGCGATTGTTAATTTGCGCCCGGCAAAGGGGAAAAAAACCTTAAAATTCTAAGTAATCTCCTCCCCCCAACACTAATGCGGTTAGATACAACAACCGGTTATTTCAAACGGTTCAATTTATTTTCGTAGTGTTTGATACATTTAAAATTAATGATTGTTAAGTAATAGATCTTTCGATTCCTTCAGAAGTAATTTTGGTTAAAAATAAACCAGATTAATTGAAATCAAAAATTTCTAATCTGCATTTGTTACCCCAATTCATGTTTAAATTCACGTCTCCTGTAAACGGTTTGCTATTTTGCATTATGATTAGACTATCAGTTCTTAAATATACATTTCAAAATTTCCACGCGTACGAAGTCGCGGGTAAAAGCTAGTATATTAATAAAAATGGTTCTCGAAATGCGTTGCTAAGCGCAAAACTAGAGAACGGCTCGACCGATTCGGCTAATTTTTATTTCAATATTTTCGTTAAAACACGAGGATGGCTCTTATGGTGAGAAAAAATGAAAAAACTGCGAGGAAAATAGTTAAAACGACACTTTTCTTACTTTCCCGCTAAAATCTTCATTTCCTTCCCCCACACCAACTGAGTAAGATAGCAGGAAGTAATAAATTATGATTTGTTTAGAAAGAAATACGCGAAGTCAGTTGGTTTTCATTTATAGATACCTGGAAGTTTAAAAAAGAAAGAAAATGGATGCTTTTATTATTAGTCTGTATGAATATTTAATCTATACCTGCTCAAAATAAAATTTGGGCAGGGAAGAAAAAAAGAATAACAAAGTGAAAATAGGGTTTGTAGAAACAAAATTAGTGAAAAAAAAGGATGGAAAAAAAAGAAAAGAAAAGAATAATGTGTGTGTTTCAATATTATTTCCTCTGTGCGCGGCATTTTCCAAGCTGTTTTTAAACTTTCGCATCTCTTGAAAAATAATTGTGTCTTTATTGTTTAGTGTGTTTACATTTAGGAAAATTTGAATCTCATTATTCTATAAAAACATAGAATTTTAGACCTTTCTCTCCACTATTTAAGTAAAATATCAATTCCGGAACAATCATTGCTCGGATAGAAAAAGAAAGACGAATAGCACAATGAACAGAACATCTGAAGAAAATAATACTAAATAATACTCTAAATAAATTATATGATTATCAAAATTTGTTTGGTTTAAAAATATTTTGATGAAAAACCTGTTATGAGACACAGCTACATAAAATATTATATGAAAATTTTTGCGAACATTAATACCGGCGAACCGACTGGTCTCCAAAGGCGGTTAATATATATATAAAGAGAGAGAGAGAGAGTCCTTTTTCAATCAGGGAATAATTTAACTTAGATACCAAAGTTTTGATAAACTAATGTTAGAACATATTCAGTGAACAAAAATAGCTAATGTATATTTATATTAGTAATGAAAATATATTAAGCTGACAAGCAAATTATTAAATTCCTTAAATGAACAGGTCATTTTTAATCATGAAAAATGATTTAATATTAACAATTTAAAAAAGAACGAAAAGCTTTTCTGTCATTGATTGCGGAAAATTAAGTCACCTTTGATATTTGTATTAATTTTGATTTTCTTCAAAAAATGGAAATATGATATCGCATTTTCATTCGTTTTTCTGATAAACTAATAATTTTCAAATTTCACATACAAATGCTTCTTTTATTTTAATATTTTCAAAATTCAGGTTTCTGATATAAAGTAACCACTTAATAGTTTTGCCTGTATGCTGTAAGTGCATCGATTCATTGAATTTTGATAGTTATAATCCAAAAATAAACTATTCAGAACAATTATAATACAAAAGAAATATTAATTCGAATAGATAGATAAAAGAAGTATTTAATTAATTTCCATTTGAATCAAAATAAGATAATACTCCCAAAATAGAAGGTTTCGTCTTATTAGATAGTAAAGAAAATAAAGTGTTAAGGGGTTAATTAAAACTAATTTCGATTCCCTTTAGTATGCCTCAGGAAAATTGAATTCGCTTAATTATATTTATGATATTGAATTATAAATCACAATGAATAGCTAAAAATAGAAATTAATAAAAATGTTCTTAAAAATATTTTTTAATTAAATGTGTTATATTTAAAAGTAAAACTATCTAATTCCTAGAATCGCTCCTTATTTCCGATGATTAACGAAGCAGCTGCTCTTTTGAACCAAAGAAAGAAACGTGTTATTATTAGTTTTCCTGTATGCCAACAAAAAGAAATATTTTTGTGTTATAGAGAGGGTTTCATTCTTGTTAGAGTAAATGAAACCTTTGAGTAATAGTGTTCGGCCAATCAAAGACATGCTCCCGGATTAAGGGAGATCAATTAATAACAATGCAATCTCCTTTCGGTAATCTATGGAAGAAAAATTCGTCTGGCCGCAGAGCATTGTACTAATGAAACCTCACGTAGCGATAGTGATTGTAGTCTATAAGAATGTATTCTCAGTGAATTCAATAAAACTGGGGATTTGTAAATTATTTACAAAAAAGAGAAAGGTTAGACTGTTAAAGTTTAAAAAAAATCTTTGAGCAGAATTTGCAGATTAACTGCCAGTGTTTCAAGAGGTGCAGATAAAAAAATAATAATTTCGTCTTCAATAATTTATCTTTTTGTTATAATAAATTTGTTGAAATTTCGTTTTTATTAACTTCTTTTTCTTTGTTAGTTTTTAAAATATTTTGTACGTATAAAATTTAAGGATTCAATTGAAAAATTAAACAATTTACTGATGCAGCAACAAGGTGTAGGTCTCTCTCTTTCTGAGGGAGACAATTCCCTTCATTATTAGGTTTAATCAATAGTGCTAGTATTCGTTGTTTTAAATCTATCTTTAGACTGATTTATTGTATTTCTATTGTATGACAATACGGTAAACATCATATAACTAATTAATCATTCGGTAATTTAAATGACGTTTTAATAATAGAACGTCATCATTTTCATTTCATTTTAAAGGGGAGCATATCATTTTTCTTTTTTAGTCAAAATATCTGTTTTAAAAGAGAAATCTTAGAATCATATAACCCATAATACAAATAATCAAGCATCTTCTTTATTATATAATGTTATTTTCTTTATTGCAGCATGTTAATTATTTGATTCTTTTTTCAAATTTCCCTCTGAGTAAAATACAAATATGGGTTTATTTCCCCAGGAAATTCTTTGATAAGACTATTTCCTCCATGTGTCTATTGAATACAAGTGTCTATTTTATGACTATGCCTATTCATGTAACTATTTCCACCAAGTCAAGTTTCTATTTAATTCGTTCTGGGCCACCATAATTTTTTTATAACTAACAATATAGTTTAAACTTAAAATTTACCGTATAGTAATCTAAGGGACTTTCTATCGACTTATTTTCTTTAACAAAAATCCAAACATTAACTACAGCTTTAAAAAAATAAAGTCAATTCCTAGTTAGATCAACAAACAAAATTTTGATTTTCGCAAGAATTGAATTCGTAATTTTCCCCTTCACATAAAAAATACTTAAATCTTTGCATTTTACCGATTGAGCTACAGACGGCTTTCGATTTTCATTGCAAACTGCTAAACTCTGTTTAGAGTATTACAAAATAATTAAATTTATATGATGAATTAATATTTGAAAAATTTTAAAAAATACTGCATTAACATCGAATGTCATTTACTACATGTTATTTTATTAACGATTGAAAATTTGAACAAGATATATCTATATCTATATCTATCTACCTATCAATCTATATCTATCTATATATATATAAATGGAGAATGTGAAATAATAGTAGGAATAGAAAAAAATAATTAAATTGAATTAATTAATTAATATTTGAAAAACTATATTAACATCAAATGCCATCCATTACAAGTTTATATATATATATATATATATATATATATATATATATATATATATATATATATATATAATAGAAAAAAGAAATCATCGCATAACTAATATCTGCTCAAAAGCACCAACAAAATATCCATTTAACTGTCTAAAATATTCCAATAGTGCAAATATCGTTCATAACATGGAGACGAAAATTTATGAGCCAATAATAGCAGCTGAATTATGTCATACTCCCATCGCAAGCTTTTGATCGGAGGACTCGCGACAGGGCGTAATTCAATGTATACCTGTATCCGGCTCTTGTAGGAAGCGACGGTATTAAAAGCTCGTTTGTAACACGTGTCACTTGCGCGCAAATCTGCCCTTGACGTAAAAGAGTTCGTTAAATAAAGCTTAGAGGCTAATATCGCCGCTCGAGGACTGAATCCTGTCAGCAGCCCTCTTCTTCACATGTCCTCGACATAAAAATTCTTTAAACAAAAATAAGTGCGGAACCCTCTCATTCCGTGGAAATTCAACAGCAGATTTTATCTATGAGGTGTCCCGACGGCAGCCGCTCCAGACATTTAGGGGGTGGGCTGTCTTTGAATTGTTGAATCTTCATTTTAATTTTGGCATTTTATTTGATTTTGGGCTCTTTAATTTAAAATGAGATGACGGTGACTTCACGGGTAATTTGATCTACAGCCGAGCGATGAATATATTGGTGTGCTGTAGATAAAAAGGCGAATGACGTGTGAATGCGAATAACGCGCAACAGTGGATGCGTGCGGCGCTTGCATTTTCGCTTACCATCCTCATTTTGAGTACATCTAGACAATTGAGATCCAAGCACCATTTCCCAGGCTTAGAGTTCAATATTAAAAGCTGTATCCATGTCTTGTACTTCAGAAATAAATAATATGCAAAGTGGACGTTACTTATTATTTTGAAACAATTTATTTTTGAAAATACAGCTAGAAAATTATTTTTGCGTTGTGAAGAGAAATAAATAATTCAGAATTGAAATCTTAATCAGCCGATCTACTTACATTAATTTCTGATTCGTAAATAAGAACTTGTTTTAGTATGTTAGAGCATGATGTTGTTTTCATCAGAAGTTTTTAAATAATTGAAGGCAACGAATAATTGAAACTCTAAATCATATAGGTAATGAACAAAGCCTAAATGGCAATATTCATGAACATCTTTTAATCGCATAAATGTTTTAACCTGCTTTTTCCAGTATTGCAACAATAATATATATGCTACTTTTAAAGCAGATTTTTTAAAATAGTTTTTTTAAACAGATTTTTTACCAGTATTGCTTAATTAAACTGGTTTAAACTACTTAATGATTTAAAGGAATTAAGGCAAATAATGGCTTAAAAAATAACAATGTTCTCACATGATAGCTTGAAATTGGAAAAGGTAAATTAATTGTTTTTCTATAACCTTTTTTTACCCCTTCGTAATTTGAAAGTTGGGCATTATATAAGAAATATTTTTATTATTTAAGAACAAGCTGCATAACATTTTATTTCAAATTTATAAAATGTCATAATAAGGTCAAGGTGATTTTTATTAAATGATTATAGTATCAAATTATATTTGAGGGCTTCAAGCAATTTATATTATCCAATTATTTCCTAAATAAAATTAATTCTCGAGACTGATAATAAATAATTCATAATTTTATTAATAATCAAATAAATATATTGCCGTATGCGTTTTAATACGTTAAACAAATGCACTTATGTCTTAGACACAACCAATACACTAAAAAAATCTAATTAGCTTTTGAGTGGAATTGAAGAGGCTTTCTTAAATTCTTTATTAATTGCAGAATAGTTTACCAATTACGTAATATTAAATCAGTACATCAGAATTATCAAACATGAATTTCTAAAAAACAAAGAAAATTAACTAATTTATGATAAATAAAATTATTAAAAAAATTAGTTAATACCTATCTCGAAGATAAAACAATTGTGGTATTTTATTAGTTTTTAACTGCTTGGGGCATTTTGCATTTGTTAATTTCAGAACTAATTACCTCCATAAAAAAAAATTTGTTTGGGGATAATTGAGTTAATTAAGATTAACGCTGGACTGATTTAATAAAGCGGCTTTCATTATTTTCGGTTTTTATATCGTTCCTTCGTATTAAAGTTTAAATAAAAAAAAGAACAGTGATCTGAAGAATTCGTCTATTGTAAATCAATTATATCCCGAAGAATGAGATTATCTTGTGTTCTTTGAATAAAAAATATTTTTTAAGATGTTGAAGCAGGAAAATTGAAATGTATGTGACGGATTTTAGTTTTTAATTCGTCTTTTTTTTAATTTTTAGAATATTAATCCTCGCATTTCATTAAATCTTGTCAAATGAAGAATTTTCATGCATTTATTTAGTTACGTCAGAAATATCAAATGCCCTGATGAGTTATATTTAACCCCTCCTGCAATTGCATATAATTGTATACTTTGGAAAAGTCATAAAGGTGACGATGGTCCAACTTTTAATATCCATACATGAGAGTTGTGCACATGTAATAAGACAAAAAATAAAGTTTTATAAAGGTGACTGCACTTACAAAAGATCGATCTTTGACCTCAATCTAGCATATTTACTTTATTTGATGTGAAATCATCGGCTTTTTATCTCTAATGGGCTGCTAATATATCATTACTAAAAAAATTAAAATGAAATATGCTATGCATATTTCAATGTATCATGTCAGAATATCATTTCTTGAACGGCCAAGCACCACGTGCTCGTGCAAGTTGAATTATATCTTTATTCATTTTAATTGCTTCATTGAATGAGTACGATTTTAAAAATTTTGCCTCGTATTGATTATTAAAGAAATATTACATTTCCTATTTATTTCATTTCATATAATCGAGTGCTCAAAATGACCTTTTTCTAGGTTTTATTTTTTTGTTGTCATTAACTTATTTTTTTTAAGAAATCGGAACTTTTGTAAATGCAATGGCAACACATTATTTAAAGCTGACTTTCTGAGATGCTCGTAATATTTTTTTAGCCTACGGATTTTTGTTTTATTTTTTCACCTACGGATTTTCGTTGACACTAAAACCTCATCCCAAAAACAACATCATGCTCTGACATGATAAAAAAAGATTCAAACTTCTCTCTCTCTCTCTTTTTTTTGCTACTAACTTAAACCAAAATGTGTATGAAATACTAGCGTAATAATAATAAATCAAATTTCATATATTTGAATTATTACATTTTTAAATGATCGTGTATGTGTGCATGAGAATACAACTATTTGACAGATTTTATTCAAATTGAATACAATTTACATTACAGGCACTAAATAAGTGTACTAAATTTAAGTTATCTAACTTCCTACTATTCATTCCCTAATTATCTTGTTTAGTTGAAGTCGGGGAGTCGGATCTCCTTAACAATTCATAGAAATTCCTAAATGTGGAGTAAACTTCTCTTGCCAAATATTAATCGCCTAGCTCTTTGAACTATCATGTATACAGAAAAAAGGCAGATATAATTCCAAAAAAAAGGTTTTTTTTAACTGTAGGGAGGTCTGACGTATATAAATTCGTCAAAATCTAGCAATCGAATTTTTTTTTTTTTTGGCAATTGTAGACTTCCTATTTTTATACTTCGTATACTACAAAATAGCCAGTTATAGAAATGATCTCATAGAAACATTCTTGTTTATTCTCTAAAAAAGATGTTACCCCACTTACATGTAGGATATCCCAAGGAGCTATTTTATTTAACCATCATTTTAGCTTTTATTTTTTCCTTTATCAATGTCTGATTGTAAACGTAATTCGAAGCAAAAATTGTAAAAGGTTAAATCATTTCCCAGAGGACGATAATTTTAATTAATAAAACATTCCAGAACAATGCCATCTATCGAGTTTTTGAAAACCAGTCACTATTAATATTCAGACATAGTCCTACTAACCCCTGTACGATAAAGACGTGCCCATGCGTCAGCGTTTCCCGTTTGCAAAGCTACGTGGTAATATGTTTTCAGTCACATAATGTTTTTGTTACTTCTAACGTCCTCCTAGAGGAAATTATCTAACTTTCTGTTTGTTTAATATCTCCATGTTATTATCCATTTAATATTTCCTAGCAAATACAACCTTTCGTAAATTTTCTTATTTAACTCTAAATAAATTCTTTTACTTTTTTTAAAAAAAGTCTCTTCATCCATCGTTTGGGTTATTTTATCTTAGTTTTCAAACTGAATTCGTAAATATTAAAAAAACCCGTAGACACCACGCCACTAAAAACCCACTGTCTGAACAGTTTAATATTTTTGGAAGATTTGGTTAGACTCTCACATACATTAACTATATATATATATATATATATATATATATATATATATATATATATATGCAATTGGAATATGGCAGAGAACACTTTGCATGCCATTTTTATGTAATGATTATGAAATATTAAATTTGGTGAGAATTGCTTTTGAATGTATGATGTCATCTTTGGGGAGATTTTTGCCATTTCTCCCTATCACCCAAATATTATCTGAAAGTCCATTTTGTAATTTTAAAAGTCTTTTTGTTTTCAAACCGATTGAAACCAAAATTTACCGAGGAATTGCAGCTGCAGTCATTAATTCACATACCAGATTTTATATATTAGCTATTGAGTTTTTGATTCTTTCTTCAATTTGGCTCAAATTTTAATAGATGTCAATGATATAAATGTCAGACTTGTGAATCGAATTTCATCCAACCAGTTTTCTCTGTTTTTTAGTTATCGAAAAGGCAGGGCAGAAAGAATGTTTTAAAATAGATTTTAAAACAAAATTCTATAGAAATATATAAATTTGATGTAAAACCATATACTAAATTTTATCGGTTTAGTAAAAAGTGTTTTTGAGTCATATTTATAACAAACAGACGGACGAGCTCAATGAGGTCTTATGCATAGAGATTTATCAAAATATTGATTTTGACTATTTTACGATGATTTTTTAAAAAACTTATCTGCTTTCAAATAAACATACGTAATAATAAATGAATGCTGATAAAAGCGGGTCAACCTTTTAAAAAAGGTCTGCTTTCAAAGAAGCATATATTATACTAATGCAATACTGGTAAAATTGGATAAAAATATTTTTTGCCCGTAAATTTTGGAGACATCAAACCTCCTACCAAAAAAGAGCATCCTATTCTTTCATTAAAAAAAAACTTTACTTAAAAAAATGTATGCATATTTTTCTGAGCGGAATGCTTTGTATTTCACCTTAAGTTCTACGCTTTTGTGATTTGTGGTTCTGCAGGACGCCACTAAAAATCTAGGAAAACATAACTTTGCATTCCTCGGAATCAGCCCGTGTGCTTTAACTTTCATATGCCTGGCACAACTTGCAATTTGAGCTCGTTCCCTTTAGTCGACTGCGAGTCATCATCAGTCAGTTCGTGATTTGGACTCTATAGGCATTGGTTGGCACAGAGCCATTTGTCGAGGCTGTGTAGCCTTGGGGAATATTCGGCCACTGCCGCCTTCCCTTGCTTGTCGCCCGCTACAGGATTGAAGGCTTTTGCCTTTTGTCAATCTTCCCTATTCCCCCTTTTTTTGTATATTTTTTCCCTTATTTATCTTCTATTCGAACTTCTGTTTTCGCATCTAGATGCGATGGAGGAAAGAGTCAGAGAGGAATAGTAAGGCGGCTGAATTTTAAAAATTCCGAGAAAAGATCGCTGCGAGAAAAAAAAATCGTGATTTGGATTTAGTTCATGCTGTTTTTTGCTGTTGTTATTGTCAGTTTCTTCTTTATGTTTCTTGTCCCAGGAAATCGCGATTGGATTTTACTGGTACTCTCCTTGTAAGTGAGAACGGTAAGATTTACGTACAGCATTTTTTACCTTCAACTCGAGGAGGAAATTGAAATTGAGACTTTGAGTTTAAAAAAAAAGTTTTGAAATGAGCCTAAGGTATTTCATGTAGCAGAAAATATTTCTTTGGATCTTTTTTTCAAGCAGACGAAAAAAAAAAACATTTTACAGGCAACTGAAATGATGTGAGAACTATAGCGTAGATGAAATATGTGTAAGTGAAATACATAATTTGCTATGAATAGCGTGACACTTGTTTAAAAAATTTATGGCCAATAGTTTAACAAAAAAATATATAGCAAATATAGGAAGAGCTATTTGAAAAAATGGCTCTCCAATTTATTTTTTAGTTTGAATACATACATTGACAAGATAAATCCATTCTTAAAGATTCGACATAAAAAAGTTTTTAAAATCTTATAAAAATCGTAAACATAAGCAACTAATTTTCTATTAAATCTTTAAAAATTAATTGGAAGATGTCAGTAGGGCCGAGTTAGTCTAACTGTTACCCGGAGCAAAAACTGCATTGGAGCCCCCTCTGCTTCACTTTTTCAGTATTGAAGACTCGAAAAAAATGTTCTTTAAAGAAGAAAAAATACAAAAAAAAAACTTTCAATTTGATTTGGGAGTCTCCTCTGATGTGGGGGCCCTGAAAACTGTCACATATGCCTTTGCATTAGTCAGGCTAATGGTGTCAGAACAGAAAATCTTGCGAACATGAATCACTTGTGAATTTTAGGTTTAATAAAGAAGTAACAAACATTCCTAAGCTAACTTAATTAATATTAAATCTATCGGAAATATTGTAATAGAATGCTTCTCGCAATTATTTGTAATGCAGGTTTTAAAATCGATGCTGACTTCTGAGCTAATAACAAGATATAATTTTACAAAGAAAAATCTAAGTGCTTGTAACGAGTTCTTGTTACTATTATATTTTTTAAACCAAAATAAAATTTTATATCCAGCTGTGATAAAGAAAATAATATGATTTTATTTTCATTAATGAAAAACCTCCTACAAATAATATTAACTTTCAGATGAGTGATATTATTACAGAGTTTAAATATTTTATATCCAATTATCGGATTAGATTTGAAAATTAATCTGTAAATAATTGTTTAATAGATTTATGAGTACCTATTTATTTTTAATTAGTTTTTTTTTCAATTTATTTAGAATGTTTATTTATTGAATTTATTAAAAATGCTGAATTAATTCCAGATATATTACTATTGAATTGCTAATTCAAAAATTTATTATTTTATTTTTTAAAAAAAGAAAAAGGGATGGTAAAAATATTTTGAAATATAATGTTTACATTTATTTTCTTGCTATACTTATTCAAAATCATCATAAAAAGCAGTTTGAAAAATGTATTAGAAGTTACAAATAAAATTGGTTTAAGGCCGAAATTTTAATCTTTACCAGCATTTCAAATTTCTTAAGACTGCAATTAGTTTGTTTTTACAAGTGTCGTAAAGGAATGTTAATTTCAAATTTCAGTATTATATTCAGAAAAATATTAAATATAGCAATATTATAAAACAATTTTCAATACATTTTCAGAAATACATTTCTTCTGACAGAGTATATATATATATATATATATATTTATATATATATATATA
>JAOUZG010004505.1:1837983-1867921 GCA_026289955.1 Argiope argentata | reverse complement strand
ACAGAGTATATATATATATATATATATATATATATATATATATATATATATATATATAAGAAACTGTTAAAATGCCGCTTTATATGCATTATATTTTTTTATAAACAAACACTGATTAATAACTACTTTCATTGGCTCATAGTTTCGTTATCCGTCACAAAAAAGCAATTCATATCCACTTGATAAGTACAAGTTAACCTTTAACCAATCAAATTGGGAATCACATAAAATCCGTGTTATTTGTGCAGTTGTTGCAGAAATTGTCTGGAGAATATTTTCTATCATGCAAATATTCTTACACGGGGTAGATAACAGATGCATATCTTGAACTAAGGTTTTACACTTTTTTGTTGCAAGAAATCAGAACAGATTTTTTAAGGCTTTATAGCCGTACTGAATAAACTTCTTGTTATATTTATTGAATCTGTTTGCAAACGAACTCATATTTTAATACCATTACTCTCATATTTTAATTCCATTACTCTCATATTTTAATACCATTGAAAAGTGTGACTCTAAGGAATGAGGTCTTCTTTACATGCATGTTTACAGACACACACACGCACGCACACGCATACATACAATAGAGGGGCAAAATCGAAAAATCTTTTGAAAGGAATTGGAAACTTTTAAAAATATATATAATTTTAAGATAATTAACAATAAATACATTAATTTAGGTTCCGTTACCATTATTTTTTTAAGTTATAGTGAAATAAACAGAAGAGGGGAACATATTTTTTAAATCCAAAAAAATGTACAATTTTGTTTCAAGTAAATGTAAAAAAAGGATGGATACTTAGAAATCCAATGGCATGACATATTTTCTCTCAAAAGTTTTTCAATGAATCCATTTAAAAAAAAGAGAGAAATGCATTTAATAAATTTTGTAATTATGTAATATGTTTTGTATTTTTACAGTTTTAGTTTACAAAGTTTAAGAAAAAAATATATAAAAAAATAGTGCACAGTTGATCGGTCACCCAAAAAAAGATGCAAATTTTTAGTATTCCAGGAACAAAATTTTAGTTATAACGAAATTTTTAAAAAAGAATAAGTGGAAACCTAACTAAAGGCGGCATTTCAGTACTTTTAAAGAGGCGTAATGTTTAAAGCGACATGCATCCGCTAAGAAACAAAATTACTCAAAGCAGGAAAATGTGAAAAGCATCGTGAGGACAGAATAATCAAAAATAATCGTCTATACATGATGGGAAAAAGTCATTTGTAAGTATATAAATAGAAATATCTCATACGATGTAAAATTATATGTAAGGATCACTTGATTTAAATTGTAAGAATATGGTCTAAGTGCAGCATTTATTACATATTTATTACATTTTACAGGTTCATTTAAAATCCTGAGGTGAGTGTAGATTCATTCCCACCAATTAAATACGCTGGAATGTTTTGTTTGAAACCTTCGACATTTAAGATTAATTTAAATTCAAAATATGTGTATATCTTCAAAGAATTCATTTGGTAACTGTCCGTTTTCCAATTCATAACGCCAACGTCTTGGCAGAGGGGTAGCGACAGGGTCTTCCCGTGTTCTAGGTGTCTTGAGTTCGAGTCGGGCATAGTTATTGTTCGTCTTTTCTATCTGTGAGTTATGTGAAAGTGTCCCTTCCCAGTAAAAAGAGGCTTTGCAAGTGAATATGAATCGTGGATAGCTAAGATGCACTCTTGGCCCTAGTTGGTGCTACTACAAAACAAGAGACTTGCACTCGACTTAAAATCTCTGACATCATCAGTTCTTCTCAAGTGCTATTAGATACAACTACAAATGTATTTTCTCAGATGATTATTTGACGTATTTTGGGAACTAATAGTTGATTTATGTTTTTCTCTTAAAAAGAGTATTAGGTATATAAAACATATGCATACTTATGTACATATTTATAAGACTGCGTCCGTAAGCTTGTCTATGTCAAATGCCATTAGTAACAACAATTCACCACATAATAATTATAAAACACTGACTGAACATATGCGGAAATAATTTCAATAATTGTGTTCAATCCATATCAGCTTGTTTTTGTCGAAAACTATTCAATAAGTCGTTGTGCACTTCATAACCCCCACTTGTAATTATAAAAACTGATAGGACATTTCACACCACATTTTAAAAATAAATTCACTTCATAATTAAAATCAGTTTTTCGTGTTTTTAACACCGAGACGTTAATTTTAATTAAATCCTTTGTAAAGAGAGCTTGTTGATGGAATATTATGAAGCAGACTTTAAACATCTCCCTGAATAAATTTACCCAAAGATCGAAAAACAAAACGTACGCAATTAATATCTTCAAAGAAGAACAAATTGCAGAACAGTCTTCCTTGACGTTAGTTAAACACAACGCCGTGGAATGAATGGAAATGACTTTCAATCGGATAATATGAAGATATTAATTATTCATTACAAAAACGGGAGACACTCCGGCCTTTCGAGGTTGCGATTGCAGAGCAAATATGAGTGCTCGGAAAAAATGTAACGAATGCATTACTAAACTAGTATTTACTCGCGAGAAATCAACGATGAAGGATGGGAGATCTGATTTCGGTTTTCTTTTATTTGCCGAGAAGATGATGATACCGGACTTGAACCACTTCACTCCCCAGGGAGGCCACGTTCACTAAATCTCACCACTTTTTCTCTCTTCGTTTTCTTTCTTGAGATTTCCTTGTGTCTTCTTTGGCTTTCATCCGTGACAGGCACAAGTGGCCTCCTTTGAGAGCATGCTCTTGGAAAAGTTGTGAGCCTCTGGTGATTAGTTTCTTGGTATGGAATGCAGAAAAATACTGCAGGAGGAAGCTAGAAAGTATGCAGTTCTGGAAGAGTGATTGTGATTGGAATTTTTTAGCGTCGCCTCCTTTGTGTAAATGACAATGCCGTGATCGATTTGACTTTATTAGAGTCCTCCATTACACGTCCTCTAAAAAGAGTCGCTTAATTTACACAGACAGTGTTAACTATAAGTTTGTCATAACATCGTGTGAAATTTCAATGGCCCAGAAAAAATGATCAATATATTTATAGGATTAAAAAATTGAAACTTGTTTGCACTCTCAGATCTCAGGTAAAAAACATGCATTAATATTTTTAAATACTGTTAGAATTTTGAATGTTTTTGTGGTGACGTATGCAAAAAATAGATCTTGTTACATTTTATTAATTTTGAGCCTTTTATATAAATACAATGGGCTGTGAAATTCAACTAAACTTGAAATTCTCGTCGCACAATTTTAAATGTAAAAACCTCATCTAATTAATGTGCATAAAAATAATCAATTTTTAATTCTGTACAAAGAAATAATATACAATCAACAACCACAAAAATGTGCTGAACCTAATTGCAGATATTTTAGGCATATTTTTCATGTATTATTATTTAAGATTACTTTTAAAAGGCTATTAATTGATTTAAATTTAAAAACGATGGCTTATAGAAGTGTGTAAAAGTAATTAATTTTACTTTTTATATAAAAAACTGCTACAAAGTCAACAAAAAAGTGCTGACTGAAATTGCTGATTTCTAACCATCTTCTTTAAGTATTGTTAATTAATATTGCTTAGAAAAGTTTACTTACTGATATAAGTTAAGAAACGATTACTTATAAATGCACAAAAAAGTAATTAATTTTCAATAAAAAAACTATAAAATCTACACTAAACATTTTTGACATAAATTACTGATTTCATCAATACTTTTGTAGTCATAATTAATTAACATTATATATGTGTTTATGATCGAATAATAAAAATGAGAAATCGAGTTTCCAAAAACAAATCAAATGTATATGTAAATACAGGGTGTCCAAAAAGTCCCTTTACTGAAGATTTGTGAATTTATTTTACAAAAACAATAGGTTTTAAAAGAATTATTTTAATGCCAATGATAAAAAGCACTTTTAAAATAACTAAGGAAAAAATACTGAACTTGCATTTCTAATAAATGTTCAAAATGACCATCCCTTTCTTTGAGACAAAGCTGAACTCGTTTGCGCATGTTTTTCGAAATGCGTTTTAACATGCTAGGAGGGATTTCTTTATCCTTTGGGTAATTGCGATTTTCAAATCATCTATTGTTTGAAGATCACCTTCATAAACTTTGTCCTTTAAATATCCCCCCAGAAAAAAGTCCGGAATGGTCAGATCAGGTGATCGCGGTGGCCAAAGATTTTTTGAGATAAGTCGATGGCCGAAAAAAATTTCATGCATGTCCATGGTTTCATTACTCGTATGGCAAAATTTAATATACTTGAAAAAAAATCATGGAAAATGATTTTTTTTAAAATTTGGAGTACGGGAACTTTTTTGACACCCGGTATGTATAATAGCTTTGCAAGCCCAATCTAAGTATATAAATAAGACTGAAAGTTTTAATTAAATTTCAATTTAGGATTTTACTTGAATATAATCTGAAACGGAAAATTAATGAATATTTCAGATTAACTATTATTTTTGAAATGAAAGAATGAAAAAAAATAAGCTTCTTATAAATTCATAATTTAAAATTTCAAAATGTAAAAGATTCATTTTATATAATCTTCTTTAAGTAATTGTATTTATAAGCAAACACTGAAAGTAGTAAATTATTTTTTGTGGTGCAAAAAAAGTGCTTTAAGATAACTCTTTCACGCATATTGTTTGAGATGTTCTTTTAAAAACTCGAGATTTAACGAAATTCTTATTTTAGAAACAATATGGTTTTGTTAAGGCGGGGAATAAAGAACAGAATAAGGATTGACAAAATATATTTAGAAAGCAGAATGAATTGGAAAATAAATTCTCTGCTAGAAAAGTTATCTAGAGTGTGCTTTGAATTGGGACACAAAGTATATTGAAAAATAGAAGGAAATGGAGATCGTAAACAATGAAATGAAAAAGAACGAAATCTCTTTTCTTCTTTAAACTGAGAAAGAAATTGAAAAAAAAATCGATTCCCAAAATACTAAAATGGCAGATTAATATAAGATATTAATTCCTTTTGAGGATATGAAAAAAATATATTAATTACTTTCTTGTGTAAGCTTCACTAATGATAACAATTAATAAAACAAATTATCGCTCAAAAATATAAATACTAAAGTATCCTTGGAATTTTGGGGGACTCTTTTAAAATTTATCTTTAAAATAAATATTAAAATTACATTTTATAATCTTTCTTGATAAAATATTTTTTGATCCCAGTTTTTAAATGTAAGTTTAAAATTAAAATTTAGAAAAGTAAATTACACACACTTAAATTAAATACTTTGACCAGAAAATGTATTAAAACATTATAAAAATGTCAACAAATTAGTTTTAAGTAAATTTTTAAGTGGAATAATACTTTTTTTAATATTTGCATAATTATAAACAGAATAATGGACTGTAAAGTTCATACAGCATATTTTAATACAGGAATTTTTTAAAAAATAAGGGATTTGAATACATTATTGATAGCGCAAAAATGCGGTTTTTTTTTATTCATTTGCATTTTTTTACATTTAACTTTTTCTTGATTAACTTATTTATCAATAAGATTTCGAATTGTCAAATAACTTGTAATTGAGAAAACAATATTGAACTATTAATGAACTCCCTATTTATTTGAGAGTTATATTTAATTCTCAAAATTTAGTTATAAAACATTTATTAAATAGTATAATTGTCATATTCAAACCTAATGTCAAAAATATGCAATTCTTGTAACTTTTTTTTTTCTTTTCGAAATGCATTTTTTAAAAATCTAAACATTACCTTAGGAGTTCATAAATCATATACGTATAGCAAAGTAAAACAAAAATTGATTTTTTTTTAGTTTTTAATTTGGTACTAGTACGGAAAAGTTTACTTGCTTAATGTTTCTTTTTTCTGAAACTAATGCTTATAAACATATGTCTTTAATGCTTTTTTTAATATCGGAGAAATTATTTTTTTAAAAAAATTTAGCATAAAAAATACTTAACTCTATTATTAATTTTACAATATTTTTTAAGTTTGAAAGAAACTCAAAATTTTCAAATATTTTGTATAATGTGAAAGACAGATAGTGTATTTGCATGGGAAATGTTAAGTTTGAATCTGTAAAAGATTTTGAGAAAACATACATTGTAAATATCCAAATAATTTAATCATATTTATAGGAATTTGTTCATACTTAAAATGATAATTTTTGCCGTCGTTTTCGAAAAAAAGTATAATAGATTTTTTTCACAAATTCTCTATTTTAGGTTATAAGGAAATGTTATTCCCAATTAAATATAATGGAAACAAAAAAAATCTTATATGATTTTTCAATTTTATTTCTATAATAACTTGGTAAAAGCAAAAAAAAAGGAAGATTAAGTATATTAGTGTATACAAAGAATTAGATAATAAAACAGGCCAAAACTTCTCTTTATATTAACCCTATTAAAAATAATTGAAAAGTTGCTATCTGTTTTCTTAAGATCTTTCGAAATTTACAAGCATTATGAACAACTAAGAAAAATCCTTTATGATGTATTGAATTAAATGTGATAGGCACCACCACCATCAATATTTTTGTTAAAAAAAACTGAAACTATTTTACTTTTACAATCAATATTTAACATTTTGTATACTGTCACATTCAGTTAAATAAACCTTCGACAATGTTTTAAAACTCAATATTTTGACTTTAAATTACAAATTATTGAAAATGTGTAATTCATTTAGTATCCTTTATACAAAGAAATCAGAGAACATAAAAACTAGAATTTGCCAATAAAAAACAAATGAGCCATTTCTTGCTATGATTTTTTTTTTTTTTGAAAAAAAAAATTCAGTCATGCAAAAAGCAATATTCGTTTAATCGAAAACTACGTAATGAGTTCTGTAAAGGGAATATTATTTTTGTATGTACACCAAATAAATTCTGAAAAAAAAATCAAACTTTCGTTGCTTAAAAATATAATTAACCAGCGATAAAAATATTTCCAAGTTTTTTTTAATGCCATATAAACTTACGCACCAAAAGAATTCCATTTTTCTGTTTTTATAATAAAGTGGATTTATATTTTTTTCTTCTTTCCAAGTTGGAAATGTCGAAATTTTTTGAATTTCTTTTGCGTTTTGATTAAGTACAGTGTTAACGAATTCACGTGGTGGCTCTACTGAAACGCTGATTGCAAAAGTTGAAAGAAGGGGAAAAAAGTTCCGTAAAAACGAGATTTCCCCGCGTTTTTATTTCATTTTATATCTTTTTTTTTCTTTCACTTGAGCCATCATTTCGTTTTGTGCTAGATGTACTTTCATCTCTGTCTTCTTGGACAAAAAAACGACGTTTTATTTCACCACCTTAGCTTTCTCCCAGCCAAAAGCGGTCAATGGAAGAAAAGATGGGAGAGAAAAAAAGAAAACTAACTAAATACCAAAGAAAAACCATTTTTTTCCATTTTCTTTGCCACTAAAATATTCATGTCTGGATTAAGCTCTAAAATTATGTTTTTGTCCTCTTTGGTATTTTATCTTGCGCATTTCTTCTCTTCAAATACTCCATACTTTTCATTACTTCCAACAATCTAAGAATGAAATAATGAAATGACTTTCGGCGCGAATGTTGAAGGGGGTCTTCATTTTTACCCCACCATCCGATTTTATTCGTTTCTTTCTATCATTTTTGTGTATCTTGGAGATTTTCTTTCAATTCCTCGAAAAATTGTAAGAAATTTTCTAATTTAGAAACTCAGTTCTTCGAATTTATACTCTTTCTGCTGTATAATCATGGAATTAAGTTTCTGAATTTTTCCACACAAGAAATATCGGGGTTAAAGATGATTTTTTTGTTCCATTTTTTGATTAGAATCCTGAAAAAGGATAGATTCCAGAAAAGGAAAGTCGTAAGTAAAGTCTCCAACAGCAAATAGAAATGATCTTCTAATTAAAGATTATGATTTTCCACATATTTTTTTTATAAATCACAAATTTTTAAGGAATTATTAATATCTGTAACAAATTCCATTCATTTCTTGGAATTATTAGTATTGCATTAAAGAATGGAAAAGAGCTGTGATATGATACATATTTTTAAGTACGAGAAAAAATTAATTGGTTGCTTAACGGATTGATATTATCCTGTCAGCTGATGAACATTTTAGATGCAAATGTATTGTTTTCTATTTTTGTGAACATTTAGAAATCCCCGTGTACCACTAAGTATCATATGGAGTGTGCAGAAGTAGACAACTCATTACAAAAAAACATCTCATATAGAGCAGCAACTCACACATCACATTCTTTTGCATAGCCCATTTTTACAGGGGGACTTATTGAAATATACCCCAGATATATAAAATTCAAACAACCCGAGAAGCTCAGATCTAGGGGAATACAAGCTACCCCTGTGACAGTACATCGGCTTGTTTTTGATTTATTGCTTAAAACTTTAAGGATATAATAATAATTTTCCGATTGAGTATTTGAGAATTTACTGCATATCATTGATGAAATACGATCGCAATTATTATTGAGAGATTATTTGTTAGTAGCTTTGATTTAGTAGTTTATTCAAACAGATTAAGCAAATATTCAAGTAATTTCAAACATCTACAAAATTGTAATCATGTTTTCAAAGCTTTGAGTTCCTCAGAATCCTTTTCTAATCCATACTAGATACATTCTTCCAAATTACTTCAATTCTTAGAAGGAAAAAAAATTAAAACTCATTTAAAATGTCGATGAAATATTTTAGAATTTTCAACTTGGCAGATTCCAAGCTTTATTTCCATAACATAGTATAAAATATTCAAAAAAATTGATTAAAATTGCATTGGTAACAATAAATAAAACAGAAAATTCGCAATTTTAATGAAACGAATTTTTATTTCGCTATGAAATTGAACATTTGATACCGAAAACATATTATGTTTCATTTTAATTATAATACATTATTTTTATTTCTAATAATTTAAAACATAAGAAAAAAGTAATTTTTTAAAAATTTCAAATGGAATAATGAAAGTGAAAATTTTGGTAAAATTCAGGAAGAGTCAGAAAACTCTGACAAACAACTGGGTGAGAATTCAAAACAACTTCCATGGTTACTGTTTAAAAAAAAAGGTGTACAATAAATGTCTTAAGAAATATAGTAAAGATCCATAAATTCTGAAATAATATTTGCTTTTAATTTAAAGAAGATTTCATTTTGATAATTTTCAAAATAAATCAATGAAGTATGAATTAAAACAATTTGAAATCTCTCTCAAATCTGTAGCGAATGAGTTTGTAAAAAATTTTATGTTACGATGTAACAGCTTTTAGTAGATTATTTTCTACAATTTTTAATTGCATAAATAAGCAATTGTATTGCAAAGTTTTATTAAAATATCTAATGACGGAACTAATTGAGAGCCGACTTTTAATTGAATCTTTTGTTTGAAATTATGGTACTTGAAAACGTTTTTACGATAAGGAATGGTTGTTGCGCCTTTGAAAAATAATTACACTTTTCGTCACTTTATTTATTTATAAAGGAAGAAAAACAACTTGATGGTAAATATACTTTTTCAAAAAAATGAATTTCTACCTATTTGAATGACTTTGTAAATTTATTTCCGATACTTTTAAAATTATGAAAATATTGTTTAAATGATAATATAAAATTAATAATACGACAGTTGTTAAAAATTAGAATAGATGAATGCATTATACATTCTGTTTAAAAGATCTTACTTGTGCCTAATTCGTAATAACTTTTAAGCGAAACAGCTTCATATGATAATTGCATTTGGATTTTAAGGGACACTAGTCGTCTTTGGCGATCATCTGGTTTGCCAGAGAAATTTTAACATTTAGTTTTTGTTAAATCATTTAAATAAAATTTCATGTTTACTATTCTGACAAATTGTGAGACATTGTAGCTTTATTTTTTTAGCAGTCTTACATATTTTAAGTTTATTATGGAAACGAACCTTTTTAAAGGAGTACAGTTATATGGAATCCTTGTTCTGTTATACTCATGTCATTTGTTTTTTTTTTAAATTTAGCACTGTTGTAGTTTTCTTTCTTTATGGATCTTGTAATATATATACAAATTGTTACGAAAATACTCCCAACAAAGTTCATAAAAACCGACGACAATCACATGAATCTTTTTAATGGGTGTAGGGGAAAACAGTTTATAAACATCTTTAGCATACAAGGATGTATATTAACTCGAAGACTAAAACAGCAAGCAACAAATACACGAGACGCACAAAAGCAGTAAACAGCAACTTACAATCAGGTAATCCGTATAATGTGGGGTTATAGTGTAATTTCTCCACTTGAAATGTTCAAAACTTCAAGAAACAACGTCAAGGCATTTTCGATAGGAACAAGTGTATATTTATTTTATACAAGAACAAAAAAATTAAAAAAAAGATTAACATGAAAAGTTGAAATATCTCTCTCAAGTCAAGAAGAAATGTTAAGTTCGTGCCTTTCAAATTGCACAGTGGATAATGATATAGTTATACCCACAGTACTCCCCTTCGAAACCAAAGATCGGTTATTATTCAATTGGAAAAGTATTGCCCAATATTTATATAGCCCCCCATCGTAGGGATATTTAAGGGGTCGATGTATTGAGTCTCGTCGGAAGAAAGAGTAAGTCATTGAAGATAAATCTTTGAGAAAAACACCTTGTGTTTCGAGTGCATTAAAGCATGTACATGCTGCACACTCTGGATGTTAATATTTAACTAGAGGATGATTTCGGGAATTGCATAGAGAATAATGATATAGTGATATCCACATAGTGATATCCACAGTAAACAATTACAACCATGCATAAGAAAGTCAGACAGAGCTCAACAAGAAGAGAGATTCACGTCCTTCCAGACTTCTGCTATCCATCACTGTTCCCTGATTTAAACTGTACTAAATTGTGGAATCATTGCTATACGACTAGTTATTCATCACGTGACTCCAACACTTAGTGCATGGCTCATTCTAAATTCAAAAATTGTTTCAGCTCCATCAACGGTTGCGCTTCAATGGACACATCCAACTGACTCCACATTGACTTAACTCATTGACTGACTGTACGACTGACTCCAGATTAGTCTAAGCAGCAGTGTAGGGTACAGCCTATTCTGTAAGGATCGGCATGATAAGAATCCTATCGAAAAATTTCTGAGTATTCTAGAATCCCCGATTTTATCGCTAAACGATTGCAAGGCTTGCCGTCAAGCACAAGGAGTCGGTGGCATCCAATAGAACTGACTGTTAGCTGTTTTTCATATGCTGGAACTAACAGCACTAGGGTTTGTATTTCTGCTGCAAGATCCTGATACAGAACAGCTTTATATTTTCCCAATAAGATGAAAAGTAGTGTAGTAAAAAAGTGTTACTGCTCTTGGAAGTTTCATTACAAATTAGTAATCACATTGATTCCTATTTAACAATATTGATTATTATATTAATTCATTTTTAGCTTTAATGAATGGAAGGAAACACAAGCAAAAATGGGGGGGAAATGATGAAAATAGTTTAGATTTCATGCACGAAAAATAAAAATATTGTAGTGAAATATAATTTAAAATGTGTCTAAAAGTTCATTATATCCGGACTAAAGATCTTTATAGTAACTAAATTAGCATCATTGACAAAAAAAATTGAACTTTAAAACGGTGTAAAAATTATTTTTATACCTCTCGCCACACACGCACATAACCAAGCACCCATACTCATTCATTTTATTATTATTAGTACAGATGTATAACAAATATTAAGTATACGTGTTGGGTAAACGTGACTAACCCGATGTGTAAGTATAATTATCGGTAATTATCCTTAATAATCACTAAACTTGATTATGAATAATCACCACTGGAGATAATAGCTAGTGAATAATAACCAATTTTATACTTTCACCATGACGTATGCATTGTTTATTAGTAATTTGGAAAAGTTGCAACAAAAATTTTTGGGGAAGAACAACTTTTAAAGATAATTAATTCATGCATCCTCTTTTTCCCTTAAAATATACTTTAGAAAAATTCTTACATTCTACTCATATTATCAATCGAAAATTGGGGCAAAATATATCATTGCCAATTCTCAGTGTGCATCGATATATGAAAAAGTATTTTGTTTAAAAGGCAAAAAAAAAATTAACTCAATATTTTGTAATTTTCGCTGTTCGTGTGGAAATTTGAGCATCAAGATTTAGAATATATAATAAATTTCAGAAAAATGCATTTAAATAAATATTTGACAGTTATATACAATAAAACGCGTAGGATATTCATCATACATTTAATTCTCTAGTGGCCACTGAAATGATAAACATCTTTGTTTATGCAAAATGGGCAAAGATTACTTTATACGGTGTTTTATCTGTCTAAAATTCTCAAATTTATCCAAAAGTTATAATATATCCAATCCGTTTGGAGACGACTTTCCCTTTTGAAATTGATTTTAGAATTATTTATAATCTGTCAATTAAAAGAAAACAAAATTTTTATTTGTTAATTTAAGCACCGTTGAAGAAAAAACGTGAAGAAATTTTCCCCTTTTTTTAAAGGTCCAATAAACTCCACTGAAAAACTTAAAACTTATCTTGCTTTTCCATTTTTAATATAAAGCACACAATATGATTCCTTTTACTGCACATAATAGTAATAGGTAAACATTATGTCAGATAATAATTAAAATTTTTTAATTATTCAAAGTTTAGCTGTAAGTAAATAAATTTTATAAAAAGGAAAAAAAATGCATAGTCATTGCTGAAGTTAATAAGTACCACGTAATAAATACGTAATAAATTTATAACTTTTTGACGATTTTGCTACATTTGCTATATTAAGCAGCAATTTAATATTAATATCAATATATCACTTGTAGAAATTTATATTGGTCGCTTTGCTAAATTTTGGTTTTACAACTTTTTTTCATACATTTACACGAGCCCTTTAAAAGATGTGTAAATGCTGTTTTACTAAATTTTAATTTAAAAAAAAATGTTTATTGTGATTGAAATTATGAGCTTTTAAGAGAATATCTAATTGTAAATGTTTGGATAAACAAAAAAAAAACATAATTTTTTAATACGTAATTTTTTATACCTAATTTTAAAAGATCTTTTTACAAATGGCTTCTCCTAACAACAGGAGTTGTGGAGAAAAAAAAATTTCGGAAAATTGGCTTCATTCATATTTTCAAACTCCCTGATTTTAATTGAATAATTTCCTTTATCCGAATAAATTTTTTAAATAAATTTCGTTAATTGTTTGATTCAAAAACAAGATGCAACTACAAGTTTCGAAGAGAAAGCCTCTTTGAGACCATTAATGTTTTTAAGAATGATCTCGAATTAAAAATATATTTAACAAACAGTAGTCATTTATTTAATCAAACATCTTCAATGTTTCATTCTTTGTTTGATGTTGAAATTCACATAATTTATTTATTTGAAAGAAGAAAAGAGCGAGCGTTGGAAGTTGTTCCACTTTTCTTTTCAGAAAAACAACAACAAGTAGATTTTTTCGCACAAGTGTAGCAAATATCTTACTATTTTTGTGTGGGCAAATGACGCTATTCAAAATTCAAACGCCTTCAGGCAACTCAATACGTTATTTTTTCACCTTATGCGGAGTATGATACCACATTCAAAAAGGTTTTGAAATGAAACTATAGCAAGAAGGCGTGATTTTGATACACAGTTTTTATTTCTATGTTTAAAATTGGACGGTAAACAAGTAAAATTTTACACATTTCGGAGCTAATCAAACAATGTTTTTAAAATATGATTTCAAAAATTCCGATTGTTTTTGCCAAAGCAAGTGGAAATTCTTGCTTCAGATATTTTTCCACTTTATTATTTACTCTTATTAAAAACGCAACTTATGAAGGAAACTTACTTTTTTCTGGCAAAAATTACATTAAATTGTGTAGAATAATAAATTAGAATTTTTATTTTTATTTTCAGTTTTTATTCATTTTAAATCAGTTGATGTTTTTTAAGACAATAAATGTTATGAGAAAATTTGACTTTTCTACTATACCTTCAAAAGCATTTTTAGAAGTTCACCGTTTCCATAAATATTTGGTTTTATTAATAAATGAAATCGAAAATGAAAATAAATATATTTTTGTTCAGATTATATCAATAAATTTTGATTCAGTTTTTATATTATTGGTGTATTGAATTGTTATAGATTCAACTACAATACAGAGGGATTCAAAATGCAAGCTAAAAACTATTGAGAGATAAAAAGCAGAAAAAAATTATGTCGGAATGCCATAGGTACATGTGGGTGGAAATCTGAGTAAAGATATGGGATACAAAAAGATAAAAAAAAGTTCTATTAATAATGATAAAAACTCATTATTTAGAAATACCCTCGCGCAGAGCACCCACAATTTAAAGTTGAAAAATCTCACATATTCAAACATGTTGCAATACAAATTCCTAAAAATTTAGCGGTAAAGCATATATATGATATTTTTCTGTTTATAATCATAATGAGTGTTTACGAACTGAATATCTGTTTGTAAACTTAAAGTAGTTGTACATTAAAATGAGCAGCAGTGATTTACAGCTACTGCGCTGGAGAAAAAGTGCAGTTGGATCATTGTTTTTCTAATGAAAGTTAATTATGTATTTTTGATTTATTTTTGCATTTCCCATTTTGAATTTTTTTATATTTTAAATTATGTTACTTATTATAGAGGTTTAAATCATAAGAATGCAATTGTACTTTCAGGAGTGTTACTACTTTGAAGACGCAATCAAAATTTCAGCAAATATTTTATTTCATAACTTTTTTAAAGTTTTAAATAATATCTTGAGAATACTTTCAAATTATATAATGGGATATAAAATTTAGACAGAATAAATAATTTTACAAATCATTGAATGATAGGATCCTATAAAAATTGGATTCATCAAATTTTTACTTAAATCATAGCAGTAAATATCTCATGTAAATGATGATAAAATTAGACCGATCACTTAAACAATATTACTAAAACTCTAACAGAAAAACTCTGAATAAACAATGCATTTCTATTATTTTAAGAACATATCATCAACTGAAAATAGCTCTTTTTGGAAATTTCCTGTATTCCGAAAAGAAAATGATAATGTAACTAGAGGATGGTGAAATAATTAATTTCGCGCTAGAATAAAAGAAAGAGGAATGTATCAATATGTAGTACTATTCTGTATGAAAAAAAGCTGAGGATTGTTAAGAGGATTTGCTTTCATACATAATTTATTTTAAATTGCAATAAATAATTAAAATTTAAAGCAAGATGTTAATTAAAAATAGTTAAACATTAAACAGATTCAAGAATTATTAATGAACATAATTTTTGTTGTATTTTAATATGGGAATTTGAGCTGAGCAATGATTTAATAATAATCCCGAGTACTTAATTATAAATACATTGAATTCTTTTAATGACGTAATCCCCATTATTTGAGAAATTTAATTTATTTAAAAAGCTCCAAAAGAAATTAAAAAGCATTAGAAAAGATTGGTGTTAAAAAGCTATTCAGTTTAACGCCAATCGTTTCATTCAATTTGATCAATTCCACGATATTAAAAAAGAAATTCCACCATTCTATTTTTTGAGCTTCCACTGAGTTTTGAGGCTATTTGGGAAACTATATATGCTCTCTCAAAAAATGCCTTTCAAAGCAGTCAAGTTCATTTTAAAATCGATTTGTGATAGCCGCTGGATTTATTTCCTGCATTTTCTTGGATAAATTGTCAACGAATATATTTTAGAATGAAATCTAAAGTTTTGAAAACTGAGTATGTTGTCACGATCTTCTTACATGATCTGAAAGGTCACCCTGGCAGAATGATTTATGTAATAATTATAGTTGTTTACCGTCTGGATTGCTGGGCCATTAATTTTAACTTGACATCACGTTACTGTCGATAACAATTTAATCCAGAGCGGTTCTCTTGGCTATTTTTGGAGGAAAATTAATTTTAGCAGGACTTAAGGAATGAGATGCTGTGGAAGACAATTTCATTCAGAAGAATAGAAAATATCATTTCAGACAAAATAAATGTGCAGTTTTGTTTCAATTTTCCATCTTATATAATGTGTACACTTTAATATCACGAATCTCATCTTATTGTATTACATTTTAATTTTTGAAACTCTTTTCGAACAATATAAATCTTTAAATAGAAAATTTGAGATTTCAATTAAGATGAAGCCATACTTTTCATTTAAAGTTTAAATTAATGCATATTAATTATTTAAAGTCAAAAAATATCAATATGCAGTTATCGATTTTCTTTACTAGAAATTCAAAAGTTAATTTATATGATAAAAAAAATTCTTCAATCCATTGAAAATACATGTATTTTTAAATGTTTTAAGGTCTACTTTCATTTTTTAAATACTTTTTTTGTATTAAATATAAAATGGAACACATGATTCATCAATAGTGCATAAGTAAAGAAAAAATGAAGTAGTAGTAATAGAAAAAATATATTCCTTTGAAATGTTCCAATGATTTTTTTTCTGAAATAGTTTCAAAAAGGAATCAGTCCAAATTTCTATTAATAGGATTCCAAAAAAGACGCATTTCAACTGAATGAAAAAAAAAATTTCAATGATTGAGTATTTAAACATTATCATTATGAGACAACATGATGTGGTTTTGATGTCTCCGAAATTTACGGGCAAAAATATTTTTACCTACTTTTGTCAGTATTGAATTATTATTACATATGCTTCTTGACAGCAGATGCGTTTTAAAACTCTGATGAAGGTAAAGAGAGGAGGGGGATAGAGACCAATAGAGATCTAATGATTGCTTCTAACCTATGTAAATTGGTTAATGACTTAAATTAATTAATATAAATAACTACTTAAAAGTAATAATGTTCTGATGTGATAACTTAAAATTTGCGATTGAAGATTTCATTTTCTTGTTCGTTATATATTATTTCAATGTTGATAAAAATAATTAAACAGATAAAATAACAGTTAACAATCTCAATCAAATAACTAAACAAATGTATCATATCACAAGAGTTTTTACCACTTATCAAAATTTCTATCATGAATTAAACTCAAATTTTGTAGATCTTTGAAAATTTACCAACTTATTATTCGAAATTATCAAATTTCGAAAAGTAAAATACATTTTTAAGTGATGATAGATGATGTTTGGTGTGTTCTTAAAAATTCAAAACAACTGCAGATTTCTAATTTTGATCATTAACGTTGACCTTCGTTAATTATTTCATTATCACTTAATTAGCCCAATTTAACGATTTTCCTCATAACCCAATTAATTCTTCAAAACAAAAATAACGAATTTGCTGATGATGAAAATAAGAAATCTCTAGCTCTATGCTATTAAATGATTTTAAACTTTTCGTAGAAAAAGATAATTCTAATCTTCAACCAAACGTAAAGTTTTCTCTTTCAATTTTTTAAGTGCAGTAGTTATCAAGGTATTGAGTTACATTTACAACGAAGCGATCTTTTTCTTCCCCCCCCTTTTTCCTTTCTGTTTAAAGAAAGATTCAATTGAACTAATCATTAATGGCAGAAAGACGATCCCTTTTCACGGTTTTCTTCTTTTTTTCCGACGCAAGCAATGCTATTCGTCTGAAATCCTAAAAATTTATCATTTGAACGACACTCGTAATTTCTACCTTTACGGTTTATTTCTGTAGTAGGCGCGTGAATCGACTGACAAGTTGGCTGGTATCCCATTCTTCCAATTCACTTTGGGGAGTAGCTCGCCGTCCATTACTTGCAGTCCATTTGTCTGATTACAGCGAAGCGTGCCCAATCTGCGTCAGCGAGCGATTTTGAGAGACCTGGTTCATTTTGAAATGAAAGTTATGTGATTATTTCTGACCAAGAAAAAAAATGTATTTCCGTCAATAGAGAAAAATCTAAGTCCAGTTTTGTGTCATGAATAAAAGTCCTGTCATAGTATATACAAAAAAAAGTTTGGAAGTCAAGAAATTGGAAATTTATATGAATTTTTGATTTTGATAAGGTGGAAATTTCAAATGGAAAAACTTAGATTATCTTCCAAAATATAATAACGGTATCAAAACATTAAGCTCAGCTATTTTTACTCTGATATTAAGGAAATGATGCCAGTTTGCATATTTTTTATTTTATTTTAAATAATCATCACAATAAGTACAACGTTGCATTGCCATTTTTCTTTTTTTAAAGAGCTATATGAATTTTTGACATTGATAAGTAAAAATTTCAAACTGGAAGCGAAGATTTTTTAAAGTTAGTTTTAATAATATATTTAGGGTATAAAAATTTATTACACTCAACTATTTTTATCCTAATATTTGTCAAATGTAGAAACTTTTCTTATTTTTTTCTGTTTTAAAGCATTGTCGTAACAAGTACAAAACCGTGGTGCCATTTTTCTTTTTTTAAAGAACTTTTTTCTAATGATACATGATACTTCTAAAATCATAAAAAGGTCAAGAATATTCATTAAAACTTTTTTATGAATTTTATTTCATTATTTAATTTAAGGATAAGAAGTTTATAATATACTTTTGAAATCTTCTGACAAAAAAAATAAATTATTGTGGAAGCAAATTCAATAAAAAAAATCCATTATTACATTAATTTTCTGTTCTAAACTGTTAGTGATCGCATTTTTAAAAATATTTCTAAAAAAAGTCACAAAATGTAATTCTTATTTCAAATAAGATTAAATTAAGACAAATACTTTAAAATAAAGAAATAATGTCAAAATTTAAATTTTTAAATACTAATTTTTATGTGGGGAATAATTTTTTTTGAGATTAGTTCTTGTTCTGAAATATCCTTCCCAGACATCCTTGAAATGTAGAATGTACGACGTGAAGAACAAATAAAAGTTATTTTATATTTATATTTTACTTTTTTTTAACGTGAAAATATCAATATAAATTCCTGATCACTTCTGAATAAACAGGTGAAAAGAAATTATTTTCATTTATATACAATTTTAAGCTTAAATTTTTTTAAAAAAGTAAATAAAATTTTTTGTATTGATATTTTTACTGTGATTGATTGATTAAGTCCCCAAGAAATTCTTGAATATTTTTAAGAGAAAGTATATAATTTTGCACTAGTGTGGGATTTTTAATTAGCATACTATTTAAAATTTGAATCCATGCCAGAATTCTTTGATTACCTTTTGGGTGATTTATTCCTTACACTTTTCTAGCAAATTACTTTACTAAATTAATTTTGGTAATTAAAAAAAAATGCCATTGTTATAAATAATTTTAATAGTTCATATTTTTTATTAAATAGGGAGTTTGTAATTATGACTTGTTTTTTGTAAGAATGCGCATAAAGTTAATCAAGATTCTATGTGCTTTCCTAATTGCATTAAATTAATACAATTAATTATATTTAATACAATTTTAAATGTAAAAATTTAATAAAATAACATATAGCATATCTTTTCAAAAAATTAATTTTGTTTTGGAGAATTCTTAAGGACATAATGAATAAATAAATTTGATAAATACAAAACTGTAAATACTATGGAAATACTAAAGGAAATTGAATAGTGTTCGTTTTGCATTTTAAAATGAGAGCCTATTTCGGAATTACTTGGCGTAAATAACCATATTGTGAACCTTTGGATTACTATGCAAATAAAGTTGATTGAATTATAGAAGTCGGGTCTCCCCAGCCCAACAGAAGAGACTTAAGTAGCTTCTTCAGAGTAAATCTCTCCTCCAGTCAAGGAGCTCATCATGGAACTGATCTAAATCAAGCTTAGTAACGATTGGATCCCAGATTTAAGATCTTCAGGTGGAATTTTAAAATATTCCGCTCCATATTTCCACAAGTCGGAAACCAAGGCTGTTGCAATTAAGACGCAGGCCGAAGAGCAAACAGAGCGTTATAAAGGGTTAAAATTTTGGACCCGTGCTTTGTAATTGTAAATCCGCCGTGTAACTTTACCCAAGGGATTAGCCGTGTTTACAAACTGAGCGAGTGTGCGTGACTAGGGGTGGCCTTCCGAATAAAGTTGGATGCTTTCTCCATCCAAAACCAACAAGAGAGTGTTTGAGCTTTCCCTCATCCTATTAGGGCGGCGTTACACTCGACGGCGAAGGAGGACCGAAGGAAGGTTATTACTCTTCATTTTGGACTGCTGGAACTTTCAGCCGCTGGAAGCAAGTATTAAAAAATTTTATCGCCTTTTTTTAAAAAATACTTTGTAATATTTTAAGTACTTAGCTCTTATTAAGTGTAAATACTGTCATATGATGTTAAAAATTTTATAGGCTTTAAAGTAATTATTCATGTCTTCATTAATTTTACTCTGTGAATTTTGATTTTAATCTTGTATCCCTTTATTTATTGTCAGTTTTTATTCATTTATTTAACTAAGTAATATTTGATATATATGTATAAGCTTTGTTTAATTTGCGTACTTTTGTTTCATCTTTTAGTATGTTTCTTTATTAATAGTATGTTTCTGTTAATAAAGAAACTTTAGTATGTTTCTTTATTATTCTATATTCTCATAATATCAATATGCGCATGATTAATTATTTTGCTAACGTTTTTAGTGTTGATGATTTGCTTATGTGCATTTAAGATATCAATGGTTTTTTATTGTTTCATCAAATATTTAATCAAGTGATTTTATCTGATTATTAAAAGCTGTGAAAGAAACATACAGTGTGTGGTCCGAAATGCTTAAAGAATAAGAAAATGGAGTCACTTTACAGCAAAAACCATGCGTTATTCGATGAATATTATTTATTTAAAAATTAATCTATACAAAAATATAGGGACATTTATCTTCAGAATTGGGTTAATATTATGCCTGATAAAATTCATCTTTTTTTCTATATAAAGTTTTTATACTCCAAAAGAATTTTAATTTTTCAATTAAATTACCTGCTCCAAATAAAACATAATTTTCTTGTCAAAATAATTTTAATTGGATATAATATATTTGCTATTCATACACAGTACAATAAAAGATAAATCATAATATATTCAGCATAATGATTCATAAAATAAAAGAAAGGCCAAGAAGATTATAAAATAGAATTCAAATATTTTAAAATATTTTTGACAGTTGAATTATCTGATGATGTTTTTTTTTTTAAATATTTCCTTACTTTTGTATGTCATACATGTTGAGTCTTTTCACGTCATTTTTTAAAAAACCATATTTACGTCTTATTTTATACTTTTTATTTTCATAAAATAATTTATTTGAGATTGCAAATATCATCATGGAGATTGTAAGATTTTTATTTTATTTTATTTTAAGAGAAAAGCATCAGTAATAAAATCTAGATTTCCAATTTATTATTACTGGTGAGTTTTAACTCGCTATTTAAATCATGAATAAATGGCATAAAATTTTAACCTACTTTGGCTATTCTGATTAACAACATTGACATTTTACTCATAAAGATGTAAAAACTGAATTTGAATTTAATCAATAGCACTCAAAATATATTTCTGAATTACTGGGTAATTGATTAATGACTAAAATTTTAAAAAAATCTTAATATTTAATAACTTATCAAATCAGAAACCTAATCTTGTATAGAATAAAATAATTTCAAAAGTTATCTAAATCTCAATTTTAACGATAATTTAATATGACGGATAGTACTACTTAACTGAAGAACTTAAATGTGTTAACACGAAAGAACAAAAGACGTGAAATATTTTTAAAATAAAGTTATGACATCCCTTTAAAACTTTGAAAAAGTTAAAGCAATGCAGTTAACTGTCAAGATGAATTTGAAAAGGCAAAGTGGAAGAAAGCGACGATGCATTAATGCATAATGATGAGGCTGATAACCGCTAAAATTGAAACATAATTTCTTAAAGAAGTTCCTGGTTATTATTCTAAACAATTATGAAAAATGAAACTTGTGAAGAGTGAGTTTTGCTTAAAATGAATCAGGTTAAAATATTTTATTGAATAATTAAGTGACGAGGTTTTAAAGATTTCCCCTATATGATACAATCGGTTAATATATTTAAGAATATTATTTTATGAAACTTGAACTGCAGTATTTGATGTTTTCTTTAAGTCAAGAATATATTAACTAAAATTTGCCACAAAATTTATTTAATGTTTTTTCTTTCATTTTTTTCTTAAAATTGGTAAAATGATTACAAAATTAGTCATTACAAAATTAGAAAAAATATTTTTATTTCCAACTTTTAAATCATTTCATATTAAAATTACTATCTAAGGAGTTAATAGTGAAATGAAGCTAAATAACAGATAAATCTTGTTAAGAGACTTCAGTTGATTCCATACCAGATAGAAGTACATATTGTCTTCGAAAAGATGAAATATCATGAGAGAAATTCTTGTTTGGTTGATATTGTATGAGTTCTTGGATTTTTTGATGATGTTTCAATTTTATGAAAAGTTTTTTTTTTTCAAAAAAAAAAACACTTTAAAGTTTGTAGAAAATATTTTATTTGTTTTTGTTTAAATAAATTCAAAAGCAATTCCTTCGAATTTGTTCGAAATTTATTCACCTACATCAACTGAAATCTCAAAATGAGTTTAAATTCCCACTAACTACAGTAAAATTTTTCCCAGTTATTTTATTACAGTATATTTATTTCTTTTAATATTCTTAAAGTAAAAATTGAGCAGATATTATGTGGTAAGGCATTTATTGAAGATAAAGTTTCACTTTGAAATATTTGTATTAGTTTGAAACATGCAACAAATTATTTATTCCAAACTATAAATTTCGCGAAAATAGGCAGCAAAATCATTTTATATTAAACATATGTTTAAAATATTTAGTAAATCTTTTATATGCCTTTATTTACATTCGACGATCAGAAAATCAAATAAAATTCTTCTCTTTTAATTAATTTCAATGATTTACATAGAAAATAGATGCAGTAAAATTTCAACAACTGTTTCATTTAAGAATTCAAGCAATAAGCCAAATACTGCATAGTAATATAATTAAAATGGCCAATGCGAAGTTATGTTACTGCAGAATATCCAGTTCATTTCCAATGAATAGATTAAAATACGAAATCCTTTACCTTTTATGTTCTCTTTTAATAAACTAGTTATCGCACTCGAATTCAGCATTGTAACAATAAAATCTGTACGCAGCATTTAACTAAATATAGCTGAAAGCGTTTAGCATCGTCTTTAAATCAATTCGTTTTAAATATTCGCATTGCAAAGCCTTTCTAAATGATAAGCTATGTTTAATTAAGAAAGATATCGCTGCACATCCCTAATTGTTAGAAGCTTAATGATTTAATAAATTTACTTAGTTGTCTTTATTTCTCCCTCATAGAGCTTGATTGTTCGTTTAGTCGCAGTGTACAAAGTACACAAGTTAAGAGATAATATTTAAGATAATTAAAAATTTTATGCTTCGAATATTTGCCTAATTATTTTAATGAAGCACATAGGGAATTCAGAATATAATATTTGAATAAATGTTCTCTATCAGTTTTAAATTTCAGTAAATATTTTATCTCACACAATTCTTAGCTTGATAATTAATTAAAATCGGAAAAAATACTTACTTTTGTGAGCAGATTGTATCGCATTGCAGGATTTTTAAAATTGGGCCTTAATTTATTATTTTTTTGTTGCAAAATCATGTAAAGAAAACAAAATTAAACATAAACTTGTTTTAATAGATTTGCATTTCTCTGTTTTTTCCGCACTTAGATGTTTAAGAAAACTTTTTAATGGTATATTAATCAAAAACACATTTTGATGTGAAAAAAATATATATTCATTTTTGAAAGAATTTTGGCGTATTATGATTGGCATGCAAATCTGCAATATTTAGAATATTGTAAAAAAACTATTAATAATGAATTTAAAATATTTCAGTGGTGATGAACACACAAAGTTTAATCTATATTTAACTACATTCACTTGTTTAAAGATATAAACGTTTTATTGAAGGAAATTCGTCATTATCTTTAAAAGATTTTTCTTTTATCCTAGAAGCTTAGAACTTATTTGGAGAGAAATTTATTCGTCTCCTTTCCTAATCATTGACTTTCATCTTATCAATGAATTTTTGTATTTGGTCTGTAAAGTCCGGTTATGGAGATTAGCAACTTTACAACAGAGTTTTTCTTTCGAAAGCATCTGTAATTTTCTTCCAGCAATATCTGCCTCAGAAATAACCATCTGAATGGAATAATAGAATGCAAATACTCAATTTCCTATAGCAAATACTCAATTTCCTGATCCTATAGTAATTATTGTAATGGAAGGAATAAGCAATCTATTTTGTTAGACAAAGACATTTAAATACTTTATTTATCATCTAACTGGCCATGTTAGATTATTGGCAATTATTTGTTTTAAAAATCAGTTATAGAATTTTAATTAACGCAATGCTATATAAAGCTATAATTAATCGTGTTTATACCACGGCGGTTTTAATTAAGAGGTACAGGCTTTATGTAAACAAAAATTGCTTTATGTAAGATCATTAAGATGTTAAATATTTACTGCAATTTTAGATTATATTTGCTGATTTGCATTTAATTAACAATTTTAAATTAAACCTTTCTAGAGTTTGGTATTTTAAGCATTTTTCATGTTTAAAAATTGTTACAAGTAATTTCAATTTTTGTAGAAAGCAGATGATGTCTAAAATTTATAAGCTATGCTAAATAAACTGCATAACTTATTTATTAATTGTATTTTTCTTACCATATCTCTTATGACTATCAATATATACCTGAGACTCTTGACAAGAAATACATATTTTAGTTTAAAAAAGATTTTCTCCTTAGTATACTTAAGTTACGGTTGAAATTTTATATTTTCAAAGTTTTAAACTATCTACTTGGATTAATTACTCTTTTCAAAAATAATAAATTAAAACATAGCAGTTTGCTATTAATTAATTAGTGAAATTGATTAATCAGCAGAAAATGAACTTTTGCACTTTAGATTATTATAGTTTTTTGTTTAAGGAGTGTTTAAATTAAATGAATAATCAATAAAAATTATGATTTATGTAAGCAAAAATATTACTAATTAAGAATATGAACTTTTAATACTAAATGTATAGTTACTATTTTTTAATAGATTTCGTCTAATATTTCATTTCTCACATTTTCAGATTCAAATTTATTACAATCTTTTATTATTTTTTAAAAGCAAATTAAATTTCCGAATATATTTCTTTTATATTATTTCTATAAATATTTCTTCTTCTTGAATTTTTTTATTTTAAAACTTAGTGAATATTTATGTGATAATACATATTCTACATTTGAATTGCAATCTGAAAGAGCACTAAAATGATGTTTAAAAAATTAAAATTCAGATTTTTCTCGAGCTTTTTTGTGACAAACATTTCAAAATTCACTTGAAAATGTATTTAAGCGGTAAGCTAGAGTTTCAGAAGAAGCATATTAATTACAGTTAATGATTTTTTAAATTTAATAATTTTTATAAAGTAAAACAACAGCGACAATACAAGTACACAGATCATAATTAAATTTCCTTCCAATAATTTTTGATTTTTTCAAAAGAAATTCATTTCATTGGATTTTGCCTGTATTAGATTTCAGATTGGTAGATATTAATTTGCTCATTAAGCAATATTTTTTTAATAAAGTTTACATTCTATATAGTGGATGAACTATCTTATTTTATTTATTTATTTTACCCATCATACTAAAATCTGACTTATTAATTAACCAGGGTAATTCATATATGATTCGATTGGTAATTTTAATAGAAGTATGCATAGATGATTCATCTTTACAAAGTCTTCGATTTCTCCCGTCTTGTTCTAAAATTTAAAAAAAATTTCCAGATTCAAACAGGGCCGCGGGGGCCTGGTGGTAAGGTTTCGGTTCTTGAACCGTAGGGTTTCGAGTTTGAAACCCGCTTCCACCGAAGAGACGCCATGTAAAAGGGTCAGTTGCATGTTAAATCTGTCATGGCCAAAGGATATCTCACTGATGTGGAGAGGGAAGTGCCAGCTCATGTGTCACCCTCGTCATCTGACGGTGGTTCAGAATTACGAGATCCCTCCCAAAATAGACCTAATGTTTCTTTACAACAGGACGTTGGTATAACTATTCTGCACCTAGTTCCACCATTTGACCAAAGCTTAAAAGCAATTACTTAACCCTAAAATAAATATGTCTTACTGTGTTTCGATAAATTCTGCTTTCATAAGTCTATTTGATTAAAACTATTTTAATCTATTTTGATCTTGCAGTAAGAATTGATAAATATTTGTAATAAAATATTCATCATTAATAAATGTTTCCTTTATTTTGAATCTATGGACCATTAATACTAAATCGTAAATTATTTGCTCTGTGATTGAGCATTAAAGCTCTAGTATACAAATACTGAAACCGAGCCTTCTTTTGAATTCATATAGCTTGATCCAGATAAAAGGAATTTTGTAAGAACTAAATTAATGTATACAAAAATATCTGCCCTTAAGAAATGTAATAATTTAAATGTTTATGTTTCAATTCTCTTTGTTAAGAATCAATCGAAGTAATAGAAATTTCCCTTTTCTTTGGAGACTATTGGTTTTTAATATTAAATAATGATATTCAAGAATAAAAAAATGCAGTGCTTCTCAGGAACTTTTACCTTTATTCCATCTTATATTTTGCAATTAATATAAGCGTTTCATTGAGTTCAAGTTTCACCGAATTACTACGGCTTTTTAAACTTATTTTCTACTCTCTTTATATAAATACACCCTTTGTATTGTAGTTTATTCAACGAAGTACGTTCTAATCTTCTTTATATTTGCCGAGTTTCACCCTACCCTTCGTAATTCTCTTCCCCCTTTTTTTGTTTTTGTTTCGGTGAATCCAATAATGAAATACGATGCTCACGGTTGCCGAATTCCAATTTTCAATAAAGTAGCGAAAGGGACAATTGATTTTCTTGAAAAAGGAAGCGGGAAGAATATCTGGGACATACAAAAGAACATTTCTACTCGGAACTTGTCTTGCTTCAACGCTTATTCTTCTTCTAACGCTTCTAGGCTTAAATAACTCGAGTGAGGGTTCTACTTTTTTCTTTCTCTCCCCCTATTCTTCACACAAATCTTCGATTTAGACATTTTGTTTGAATCGTCATTTTTGTTCAAAAGAACATTTTTCATTGATTCATATTGCTTCAAATCCATAGAGTTTATGTTTTCAATTCGATAGGGAATGCTGCGAGGTTATAGCCAGAGAAATAATTCGTTATGTTTAAACAACTACATGTGCATATGCAATTTATTTCAAAAAGAGAAATAATTATCAAAATTATCCTAATAATTATACAATTAACATATATATGCAGTTATAGTCTTTGTAATTAAGATAAAGAAAAGCTTCTTTCCAGAATCAAGGGATGTGAGTTTAAAATCTTTATTCAGATTGCTTCAAATCTATAGAGTTTATGTTCTGAATCCGATAGGGAATGTTATGAAGTTGTAGTCAGAGAAACAATCCATTATGTTTAACAACTACACGTGGAAATGCAATTTATTAAAAAAAATAATCACCAAAACTATTCTGATAACCATACAATTAACGAAAATCTGTAGATACAGTCTTTTTAAAAATCAGGTAGAAAAGCTTCTTTCCTGGATGAAGGAATTTGAATTTATTATTTTGATTTATATTGCTTCAAATCTATAGCGTTTATGTTCTCAAATCAAAGAAATAATCCATTATGTTTTACATATACATGAGAATATACGATTTATTTACAAAAAGAAATGACCAAAACTATCCTGATAAGCATACAATTAAATAATATATATAGACTTCCTGATTACTAGAGCTTTAAATTAAATGCCTGATTGTTTTCGGATTGCATAAACTTGAAATAGAAACATGAATTAAATTGTTCCATCTATTATATGTTTTTAAGAAAATATCGTTATTTTGGTATCTTGAGTTGAAATTGAATTGAAAATTTGAAATTGAAATTGAAAAGAAAAATTTGAAAATGAACAAATTGAAAATTTCGATTCAAAATTTTATGATGAATTTTTAGCCCAATGAAACTGTCAGTCAGAAAGATTAGTACATCTTTCATAATTTATTTAGATTATAAAATTCCACCAAAATGGTTTTGAAATAATTCAATTATTTATTTATTTCGCGTTCACATTACTCCTTAATTTAATATCCAAAATATAATTGAATAATTAATTGTAATGAAGAGTAAAAAAGTAATAAAATAAATAAATTGATAAAGTATAAACTTTATGGCTGTTTACCCACTAGAAGGGTTGAAGTGGAATAGGAGAGTTATAGCAAGTAAATTATTTTCGATACAATAAAATATCTTATAATTTTTGTTTAATGTATTTATTTTTTAAAACCATCAAAAATTGAAATTTATGTAGAATATTTTCTAAAATACATAAGTTTTCCCAAACCAAATATGAAATGTTTTAAATTTATGTTTAAAATTAAAAAAGATTTATTAATAAATATAAAACCTATGTGTATTACTCAATTATCTTTTACTGAAGTGAGATAGAACATGAATTTAGCATATTTAACTATCAATCATTAGAAAAATATTAGTGTTGATATTTGAAAAACAGCAATTCATCTAAGTGTGTATATAAAATGTATAGTAATATAAATTTGTTCGTGCATTTCATAAAACAATTTAATAAAAAATATAAAGGAGAAGATTTTTAAATCAATTTATTACATAATTATTTTCTATCTGGAGTTTGTCTTTCAATAAACAATTATTAACAAGCAGAGACATTTTTAGTTGCCGTCAAATCAGTGAATTTTTCTATTAAATGATTTCGTTTTGATGCTCATCATTCTCTTCTAAGCTGTGTTCTTGTGATGCAAAGAGTCCCCTTTTATTTCAATTATGCAATAAAAAGGATTTCAAAACATTTTATGAAAATAATTTGTATTTTAAAACCAAGATTCAAACCGCCTAGCTTAGGCATGACAAATCCATTTAATTTCTTCAACATGATAAGCGAATCAAAGTTTTAAAGGACTAATTAAGAAATTGTCAAATATTTAAATCTTTGTTTTGAAGAATTTAAGCTTTCTTAAAATATTTCAATTTTTTTTTTACATTTTCCTATAAATAAAAATTAAGGATCACAGATATTAAAGAAGGAAAGTTAAATGAAGAATTAAAGGCTTGTACAATTAGAATAGCTTGGCATTGTTTGTTATCAAAGATGCTCAGAAGAATTTTGAGAAAAAAAATAATAGATTTAATATATTTATTTATTTGCTTTTATTTTGTATCTATGCTAACCGTTTTCTATAGAAATAGAAATTTTTTAGTTCATAATTAGTTTCTTTGTGTCAAAAATGAGCTTTATTTATACATCTCTCTCTATATATGCATATTCTAATTTAGAGTTCTCCGATATCAAGCTTTTTACCTATATTTGCTGTGACAACAAATAAAAAATAACAATTTTGACAAAAGCTCCATTAAGTAACATTTAAAATTGTTTCTTATTAATCTCTTTCCATTAATTAAAAAACTAAAATAAAGACGCATTAAATAAATTTTAGCAAAAAGAAGAAAGCAAATGTAACACGAACACTTTTTCTTACTTGTCTTCTTTCTGCTTCAAAACATGAAAGAAATTTATAATTAAATACAATCAACAGAGATGTTTTTTTAAAAAAAATCTCAGAAACTAGAACCGTAATTAATTATAATGCAGAAAAAAACACAGTAGCTTATTATAACCAATTTAAAAAATTAAATAAGAAAAACCAAAAATTGCAACAAAAGATGCAGAGACTTTATAATGGACATTTTTTCAAATAAAAATTTAAATCATATTAACAAAAGGAATGAAAATATATTGTATTTTATGAAGAAAAATATTATAAATTTTTATATCTTTCTTTTTTCTGCCTCAGTTTTTGAGATTTTAAAGTGTATCCTAGTAAGTATATATATATATATATATATATATATATATATATATATAT
>JAOUZG010004505.1:1814127-1831883 GCA_026289955.1 Argiope argentata | reverse complement strand
TAGATAGATAGATAGATAGATAGATAGATAGATAGATAGATAGATAGGTAGATAGATATCAGGGAGAAGAAAGGTTGAATTTTTAATTTAATTTTATTCCATCTCGAGAGGCTATTATGTTCAAGCAACGAGGATTTAAAAACAGACTAATTTTACAAAAACATAAAAAGCATAAAAGGAAGGAAATCATTTAACCAGGTCTTATATACCATGATATTCTTATAGATCTGAGATGCGTCGAAATTTGATAGTAATTCTCACACGTGTTTATCTTGGGTTGATCTTGACAAGATCCTGAATGATCTGTTTATATCATTAATATATATCCTTTCACTCGGCACGTGGACTGATGGCGCATTATTTTTACAAACTTTCATTTGATTCATTAAACAGAAATAAAATGAATGGTATCTGGAAATAGAAGGGCATTTTAGAATGAAGTTACTATTTTTGAAGTTGAGACAAAACTTTGGAAATTAATTATAATTGAAATTAATGTTTTAAATATCAATATATGTATGTATATGCCTATGCTTTATATATCAAATAGTCCTTTTAAAGGAAAAAATTCAATCAAGTATTTGCTCCCAAAATTATCTAAATAAAAATATGAGAAAATTTATTTAATTGCAGTTAAATGAATGTCATATAATAGAAGACAAATACTTTTTTAAAAATTAACTGTTCCATCTCAGAAATGCCTTTTCCTCATTCAAGCTGTAGTTGCCAACACATGCGCAATTTCTATAAAACTTTGAAACACTTCTTTTTTTCTTTTTTTTAATACTTAGTCAATTAGATTTTAAGCCTAATCAGAGATGTAATGTAGAACGATGTTCGTCAGTAAAAGATTTATACGTTTTATAATATCTTTGATTCTTGAGAACTAGATATATATTCTGGATTTCAGATACTAGATAATTATATCACATAATAGAATTAGAATGAAACGATTGCTTTTAGATTTATTTGATGGAAGCTCTGTTTTTATTTGCATTTTTGCATTCGAATTTTTTTGCATTTCTAAATGAATTCCAGACAATTTTCCCATTTATATTTTAAAATTTAAAAGTGTGAAATAAAATTATAAAATGTATGCATTGAACAAATTTTAAAGACGTATATTGTAATTGAACATTAAGATCTAAACTAAAATGCACACAAAATTCTTATTTTTTTCCATGTAATTTTTGGAATCAGACAAGCTGTTCAAATCTTTAATATACTATTTTGAGTTATTAAAGATTTAGCTCTAACTTAGTTTCGAATGCCCAAAATTCTAATAAACGAGATTAATAGCTGAAATTTACATCTAGACATATTTAAGTACTAATGCGTAAGATTAACAATCTGAATGAATTTTGAAATCATTCGTGGAATCATATTTAATTTTCAAACCCAAATTTCATCCCTAGATATTGAATTGGTCTGTCAACATTCCATTTCTACTTCCCTAGTGATACTTCTATCTAACGTATAATCAAAAGAAATAAACTCTTAGAACTTTATTCTTTCAAAAATATCGAACAGATGCGAAATATTCATTGCCATTTTCCACTTTGATTATTTAATTTTTATTTTCCGATTAATCTAATTGTAAAATTTCAAAAATATTTTCCACGTATAGATATAATAACCAAATCATAACGATAAAATAGACGAGAATGCTATTTCCAATTTTCAGTTCTCATGTTAAGAGTAGTTGAATTATCACGTTCTTTCAGTACAATCCGAGAATTATTTATTACTAAAAGAATTTAAAACTTAATGACCTTTAAAGTGACATAAATGACACATTCAGAGTCATCTGTAGAGTTTGTTGAAATATTCGTGTTTTATGACATTAAATAAAAATGTCATGAAAAGTCCTTAATCGAATTTATGTGACAGAACGAGATAGAAAAGTTTCTTACAATTTTCAACTAAAGATTCCAAGAAATTTAAAATTATTTTTCCTTTTAGATATAAAAAATATAAAAAAAGAAACTTTTTTTAGAACAAAGCTCTTTTCAAAAGATTAAGAGGTAGATAACATTCATCATTAACCCTAGATTAGTCTGTAGGAACCTAATTATAGAGTTCCAAAAAATGTGTGAAAATAAATGTATTTATTTAATATTATTTGTTTTATTTTGTAATTATTTATTTGGACATTTTTTATCCAACACATATTCATTCATCTTTATCCAATACATATTCATTCATTTTTATCCAATACATATCCATTCATAAAGGAATAACAAACATATCAGTATAATTTTCTGTTTTATCATTTTAGGCTTAGTTCTTCAATTTATCCATTAGTTCATTTTCACATTCTTAAAGCATAAATTAAAACGGAAAGAGGGTTTTTTTCTAATATTTAAAGCATTATTCCTAGTTTCAATTATTAATGTCTGAATGCTTCCTTAAAACAAGCATACACATGTGTAAGACTTTACTTTCAAAATTATAAAGTTAATTTTAAGCATCAAAATTCTTAATATTTTTATTGTAAAGTGCATTTAAAAATAAGATAATAAAAGCACAGTTGGAAAATTAAATAATGGTTATTACAGTGCAAACATTAAATAATGATGCAAAAAATAACAAATCTTGAATATGAGATATTTCTACTTGTTTTTAATAAGCATGCTGTAATTTCAGTACAAATATTAATTTATTCATTGATATCATGTTTAAATGTAACATTTTACAAATGATTTTTCACTGCGATTTAATATCTTTTAATGAGCCCAAAAGATTTCCGGATATGCATCTATTTTTCTCCAATCCTTTTGGATAAAATTTGCTAAAATCATTAAAATATCACTAAAACTCAACAGATCTTGAATTGCGAATCGCATTCACTTAAAGGATTAAATAAGGGGGAAAATATCTATTTTAAATATAAAAAGAAGCTTTTCACCAATATTTATATGCAATGAAATGACCTTTAGAGTCAAGATGCTTATGTTTTGTAAGAAAATGTGTCATTTTCCATTTATCATTATCCGTGAGTTTTTTTAAAACAATATTTTATTGCAGTTCACCTTGTCTTCACCTGCGAGTACAATGGGAAAGTACGTCTCAGAGTAATGCAAAGGCTCAGCACCTCAGAGAATGTGGAAGATTTATGGCTGTAAGATAAGAGCATGAAGATATAAATCTTTCCTAACATTCAAATGGAGCGGAAATAAGCGGAAATTGCCATAATGCACTTTCTTTTGACAATGTGCGCAGGTAGTTCGATGCTAGTACCAGAAAAATCTGCTTTTCTTTCCTTTTTACCGAAAAATATCCGCATAAAAGAAAATCACGAGATTTTTGGAATTGAGGCACATTTTTCCTCTTATTGTCTGTTAAAGAGAATTGCTGAAATATTTTTGAAAAATGGGGAGTAATTTTCTAAGGAATGCGAAAAAAATAATTTTAAAAGAAATTGAAAAAATATTGAGCAAATTTCTTTTTTTCCGGTAAATATTTGAACGAAACTTAAATGAATATATAATTTTTTTTTAATTCATCGCAAGTAAATGTATTTTGCATCTTTTATGTTATTGGAAATTTACGTTTTCTGTCAAACACACTTTTTCCAATCTAAATTAAAATGAAATTTAAAAATTCGATTTGTTCTCAGGGCCCTTTTATAAATTATAATTCATTTTTTTAACATTCTGGCATCTTAAAGGAGAATTAAATTATGTGTTGGTGAAAACAAGTTAGTTTGGTGCGTGTGTTTTTAATTTTTCTCATTTTATTGTTTCAATTGGAGGAATGAAATTTAGTATATAGTTAGATGATCTTGATGAAGATCTACATGATTATTTTTGTAAAATTCAATAATGTTATAATTATTTTTTTTCTATTTGTATATAAATGAGAATGTTTCCACTTAATGACTACAATCACTTCTGGTTAAAAATTCAAGATTACAATTTTTTCACCTTCATTGCAGAAGATTCAGAACAAAATTATACACCATGGCTGGAAAATGTTACCAAAAAAATGGATTTTTATCTATGCTGAATAATTTTCAGATTTTAAAATTCATTTTAAAAAATTTATATTTGGCAGACATGATAATTTCTTATAAATAATTTTTAAATGTACTATAAATAAAGGAAAATATACTTAAAAAATTTCTTGTGTATGCAAAATTATGATATAAATATTGCCTATTAATCAAATTTTATTAGTCTTCTTATGTTTTTTCATACACAATGCTAATATAATATAATTTTTTTAAATATATAAATAAACTGACTGATAAAACTTACTTCATCTATTGATGAAAATTGCATGTAAATAAGAAAATGAATATATAAGGATTTTATAATTTTGTAATTTAAGATTCCTATAAATTATTCTTGTATGAACTGTTTAAATGCATTTCATGACTTTGAAAATAATTGGAGCAATATAGTTTCACTAAAAGCTTTAATATTTTAAGCATAAAAAATGCTGGTTATTAAATTATTGAAAATTTACAAATCAATTCAAAAGTAATAATAAATTCACAAATCCCATATTGACAGCAAAAATTTTATAGGTTTATTAAAAAAATCATTACTAATATTATATTTAAACATTATTTATTATTGCGCTAAATAAATATCAGTAACGTATAAGAAGACCTGGTAATACCTGTAATTTGATTAAAAAATTATCACTTTTCTGAGTATATTAAGCTTTAGAATTGATGTATTTAGATTCCAAATAAAATAATTAAGCATTTAAACTTTAAGATATTTCATTTTTTATACCAAAATAAAATCGCAATTTGAGAAATACTGTATACTATTAAACCTTTTTGAAATGGAAAAATAAAGTTAAATAAGTTTTTTAAAAGCTAGGCATACTGAAACCAATTCGATTAAAGTTATTAAAGCATTCACGCAAACAGCAGCGATCCAAAACTCATTTTAAGTGCTTATATCCAACGAACATATTCTTGGAATGAATAACTTTTCTTCTAAGTATTTATCTTTTTACTAAGGCAGAAATAAAAGGCATTCTTCACATTATTTGTGAAAAAATAATTTATTATTTATATCGTTTCATATTTTTGTTTTTTGTGCTTGGAAAATTTAAAAATGTTTTTTGTCAGGCAGAGAAAACAGCCTCTAGGATACCTTAATTTTATTTTCTTATTTAATTTTACAAATTAAATAAGAGAATTTAAATTGCAGCAATTATTTCTAATGCAACAATTTTCAATAATAGTTTCAATTTTCAATAACAGCAGTATAAGTATCTGATAAAAGTAATTTGTATATTATAGGATTAAAATAAATATAATATGAATAATTTAATGGAATAAAATTGGTGTATTAAATTTCAATGAATGCTTTTACAATACTGAATAAATGAACACTTCAATAAAGTAATTACATGTAAATACTTTACATTTATACCGATAACATTCCTTAATTCGAAGATAGTCAAAGGCAAAAAATACTTAATTTATATGTATAGAACTACTTTAGATTTTCAATATTTATTTTTAGAGAAAAAAGGTAGATCTAAAGCTACTTTACAATTTTTCTTTTTTTATCATTTAGTTAAATATGATTATAATAAAACATATGCGCAAATAAAAACGGCTTCACCAGATAAGTTTGACTTTCATAAATTTGATTTTTGTGAAATATTCACTTGCTTGTAAAAGAAAGTTTTACAAGTTTGCCGTCAATTTTCGATAAGAAATATCAAAATAAATTTTAGATACATGAAGAAACCCACGTTTTGCCATCAAAAAAGGGTTTACGTCTCAATGCAATTGAAAATATATCTCACCTCTAAGGCTATAAAAGGACCTTACGATAAATATATACACCACTTAAATTTATCGCTTTTTCATCTGGTTTGTCGCAGGAAAATGCTACGCGCTAAAAGATGAAGCTCACCTGAAAATTCTCGATTTATTTCCCCCAGATAGTGGAAGAAAGAAAATTCAAACTCACGTAAAACTTTATCACATATCTCTAAAATTCTCTGAAATTGGAAAAAGAGGACTTTTCTTTTACTGTTTATTTTTTATTTTTTATTTTTTAAGGGAACATCCGGCCTTCGACTGCAGCAAATTCTTTACATATCGGATTTTTATCGATTTCTAAACCAAGCCTGCGTATTATTCTTCTTTTGGGGGTTTTTGGAGTTATACCTGCATAAGGAATGTTAGTGGTCAATATCCTAGAAATAACCTCACCTAGAAATACTCGATTGGCTATTTCCAGAGAAGTTAACATCGATTTTAAGTAAAACCGCAGGAATTCGCAAACGCCCCCCAAAATATTCTATTTTAGGTATCTAAGGAAAGCAACTAATCGATTACTTTTTTCCATGGTTCACTTGAGAAGTATGTAAAAAAAACGAGCAAATAAGAATTATGCTAGGAAAAATAATAGAAAAGGCCTTATTTACATTAGAAGTGAACGGAATTTGTTAACTTGAATTAACATCCTACATTTTTTTTTCATCTATTGAAGAAGTCACAACCAATCCAATTTAGATAGATAAAATATTATTATTATTTTTAAATATTGTTTGTCTTCTTTTTTTTTTGAAAACGTATTAATAAATAGCATAATAAGGGTATATAGTAGTTTAAATCAACTTTATAATAGTTTAAATGTTTGAGTTATTTTCTACTTTAGATTATCTTGAAGACAAAATGTAATTAACAATATTTCAAATTGATTTCAATTTCCTTGTTTCAATTGTTATTTTATAAATTAATAGCTTAGGAAATGCAAATATCTCGCATTTGAAAATGATACAAATGTTGTACAATTAATATATTGTACATTTTAATACAATAATTAATTTTAGTGATACAAATGAGTAAAACTATGAATAAAAAAAACTGTCATATTAACTAGTTTGAAATAGGAAAGGTTTCAGAGCGTAATTTGACAAATCAGAGCGAAAATGTCAACCAACAGTATTTCCCTAAGCTAAATTTTTATGAAAAAAAATGGCATTTTTTTTGCGTCTTTGTAAAATTCTTGAAAGTAGAACTAAGAGTAAAATAAAAATTTCAATTTGAAATCTTTCGATCGTGATTATTCTTTGAATATTTTACAACTTTCGTTAAAAGACTATGTATCCTTTTTTGTAGAAGCGGTATTTCTTTATTTTCTAGAAAAATCATTGCGAACTGGAGAAAATGAACCAAACTTATAACCAGAATGTCTCTCAATTAAGCTTATAATAAAAATGACAAAAGCCACTCCCTCCCCTCTCCAACGACTGAACACAATTTATCCTAATAATATCTATTTGTCTTGTGCTGCATATCATAAATCATCTTTTAGAATCTTTTGTGTTAAGTACCTTTTCATCTGAAGCTTACTTGAGATATCTCCAGGGCAAACCTGAAGGAGGCAATCTTTGATTAAAATCGGCGAGCTCTAAGAAGAAAAATGGTTCAATTATGTAAATTGTGACATGCTTCAAGGGAAGAACCACCAATGAAATCGTTCCTTTGCAGTTCCACGTCATCGTGCCACGTTTTCCGATAGTGAAATATGTATGCTAATTAAGTCATGATGTATGATTTTTAATCTAAGGATTACGTGGTGATTAATTGCTCTTTGATATGACGTCTATTGTTGAAGAATGCTCAATCTGTATCATTTAGACCAGGGGAGACGCGCGGTGGTACATGTTGGCTATTTCTAATATGAAGTCTTAGGAAACATTGTTGGACCCTCTGACGCGAAATTTAATCAAGAAAGTTATTTTTCAAACTGAAATATTGGTAATTCAACATGCCATTTCTAGAAGACAGGAATACGCTCGCTGGATGTATGTGCACCATTATTAGTCAATATGTATCCGAGGGTATTAATTTTCTTTTTACAAAATTCAGAGAGTTGTTATTAAATTAAGTATAACATTTCTGTATTTTTATTTTGTAAGGTATATTATATTGGGTCTAGAGTCGAGTTGATTTAGTGGTTTTATGGCACAAAAGCCATGTTAGGCTAAGATGCGCCACATTCTTGAGTTTAAAATATTTGTATAAATTTGTAATAAAATCAAAATGTGGGAAGTTTTCAAAATCCATAGGTCTAAAAGCATAAATATGTGAGTCATGAAAAAACATAACATTGGTTTAAGTATGGCACTGTGAAAAAAGTTAAGTTAATGTTCATATTTATGATTATAAAAATCAATATTTTTTTAACCTTAAACGGTTGACAAGTGGGCGTTTGAACAGAGCAAGATTTCTGAAAACATGCAAGCTGATGTATAGAAATTCTCGGCCACACCACAATAATGTGTAAAACAGACATAGGACCATTAAATTGAGCAAAATGGTGACGGGTCCCCCATCAAAAAATATCGGTGGGCGAATAGAATGTGTGCAACCTTTCTGCTGCCTAAAATAGACCAAAAATCTACTGTGGACTCATTGTATAGAGCTTATTACGAATCGTCATTTTATATTGGAAGAAACGATGAATATAATAAATACTATTCTCATATTGTTTTTAGAATTTTATAATACAGTATCATGATTAATAAGCGTTTCACTGCTTTGGGATTTAAAATCTATAATACTAAAATTTATATTTACAAGCATTTATAATTTTAGGGTAATTAACCACTTATTAAACAGCTATTTTGGATAAACTCTATAAAAATTCATTAAGAAATACAAATATAATAAGAGAACAGCTTTCAGAAGTATATTCAAGATTAATTAAACAAAGTTTTTGAAAAGTTTATATTTGAAAAAAAATTCAATATATCTTCAATCAATTTCATATAAATTCATTTTTATGAATATTATTTTGTGTCTGTTATTTAGTATCTGAAAATAAATTCAGCTATTTCTAGTTCGGAAACAATATATTTCTAACTGATACGAAAAAAAAGTACTGTAACACTATCCATAAGCTTACAATGAAGGAAATAAAAGAGAATAAATATAAGGAAAGGATGTTATTTCATTCCTTTTCCTTCTAAGGGAAAGTCACTTTGACGAAAAACTTCTGTGATATAATGAAAAGGACGATATTAATTTTTATATAAATTTTAGCGTAGAAGTGATAGTGAACTTAAAGCGATTAAATATTTAAAGAATAATAAATTACAGTAAATAATAAGAAAAAAGGAAATTATATTTTCGGAAAAGAAGCTATAATAAAATAGTTGCTTGTTTTATTGTACAAAAATTTTCTCTTGGTTTTATTTATTATCTTCATTTTTGGTATTTTAATTGTAATAGTGATAGAACATGAAAAGTAAAGAAAGAACATGATATTTCCATATTTTAATTTTCAAGTCAGTATAAAAAATTTTATTCTAAGAAAAAAGAACTTATTGCCCCGATATAAGAAAAGAGAAAAATCAATTGTTAAAGTATGAGATAAATGTTAAGAGTTGGTGTTGCTCTGAAAGAAAAAAAATGATGAAAAATTTTGAGAAATACTGAAATGATCACCTTTTATAACTTTTACAATCTCAAGAACAAGTTATAATTTTTTTTATTTTAATGGTTTTTGTTCTTTGATAATTGAATTCTTGAATCGTTGAATATATATCTTGTCAAAGATAACCTGTTAAATAGTATAATATGATTTTTATTCATCTAAGAACTTTATTGCTGAAGGTTCGAGGAATTAAGAAACTTCTTTTGGAAATATAGAATTTTAAATCTATAGAAAACCTTGATCATAGAAGAGAAAAACTAAAATTTATTCAAATGATCGATTATTTCAAAAATATATTTTAGAAAAGGTTTGATTTAATAAATCACAACTTTTCTGCTCATACATTTATTATAATTGCTGTAACGTTATTATGATTGCTTGTAACTTTATTATGAAAAGATCGCCTTGCTTATTCTTACGAACTTAATATCAGCATTTTATAAAATGTGAGTATGTATGTCAATATAAGTAAATAAATTGTACTTCAAAAAACTCTGATTTAATACAAAATGGAGAGATGTACGTACTAATAAACAGATCACATCGAAGCCATTCCAAGTAAACAACTGAAATGAAATTATATCTTTGAGGCCAAATAAAGTTAAATAAATCTCCAAAAGATCAAAATCAGAATTGTATTATAGGGAAGTGTTATGAATTTAGAAACACCGAAAATGAAAATCAATCTTGTTATTGATTTCAAAATAATTTGCTTTTTCCAAGACTGATAAAACCCCAAAAAAGCTGCAGGCCATTCTTCAGAAACTTTCTTTGAGATAATAAAATATTCCCTTCCAGAGAATAAAAATGATATACATATGAATGTATAAATATATTCTGGTTAGAGGCTGTTTGAAGTGGGTTCCTGTTCTCCATATTTATTTCAGCATTGTGATACCTCAAATCAAGCTCTAGAAACCGATTCCTTTGGTTGATTCAGCGATATTTCTCAAAATAAACTTCATTCCTAGATACTTTTCAACTAAATAAAAGTACGAAAAGATCTTTGAAAAAGAAGTTGTAAAATTTATTTATTGTGTCGTAAGCATCTGTGCGTATGGAATGTTTCAAAATCAAAACTGGATATTTTCGATGGAAATTTAGAAGCATGCAAGCCATTTTATTTGAATTTGGTCTTCATTTTTTTATTTTCTATTGGTTGAAAATGTAATAAAATCTGTGTAAATTCATTTTGGAAACACGATAAGGCATTTTTTTTCACGTTTCTATGCCTATTATTTAAAAGTTTTCCTTATTGTTTCATAAGATTTAAGAGAAAAGAAATTCATTTTGAAAGAAAATTGCTTTATTTCTACTAATAATAAAAATGGATGTGCATGCATGTATGTTGATACTTTCAAACCAGGCCAATTGAATTATAGCGCACAAATTTGGTACATATACAGGAAAAGTAATAAAAATGTGCATCTTAGAAAACATTTTGAAATTTTATTTTAAAGTTTTGCCAATAAAAATTAAGCTGACTTTTGTCGTTTTTCCGTAATAAGTTTCAAAAATATAATTTCACAAAATGGAATTTTAAAACGTTTTTTAAAAAATTTCTGAAAATGTCCTTTTGTAGATGTTTCTTTTTTCCTGAATTTTGACATTTATCTGAATATATTTATTGTATAACTTTTAGCAATCCAATACATTGTTGCATGGAAGTTTAAACCATTTTCATTCTTTCATCAATTATCTGTTTGAGTAATTTTCTTTCATTTATTAATGTTACAAACGAAAGATCTTGTTTAATATATATGTAACTTATGACAGATAAAAAAAATTGAAAGCACAATACTATGAAAATTTGTAGGTAGATTTAAAAAAAGACTTTTGTGATTTTAAGAGTGTTGGGGGATTTCCTCCATTTATAAGAATAAAAAAGTGCATGTAAAATTTTAAAAAAACATACTTTAATGTCTTATAATTTCGATAAGTTATAAGCCTGAATTTATGTTTGAACTATTTAAATAAAAAAAGAAATTAATTTCATATTCAAATCATAATGAAATTTGAGATATATAACAATATTTTCATATTTTTTCAACTATAAAATCAGTCTGCATAATTTTCGATTTAAACTGTTAACCCATAAAGTTTATTCATCAGAAAAAATTGTATTAAAAAATTTAAATAAAAAATACTTATGTATATATACATTTTCAAAATCAAGTTTTTATATATTTTTTAACTTGTCAACTTTACATTAGTTCTCATAGTATAAAGCAACATTCTTAAAAAATCAGTGTTTAGCTTAAAATTCAAACTTAATTCAAAGAAATACTATACATTCTTTGTATTATTTTAATCATTTTCTTACTGCGAATGTTCTTTTTAATACAAAAGGTGTATTACGATTGCAAAAATTTTAAGGACAGTTGTTCCTTATTGAAAATATTCATTATATATGTTAACATTTCCATATTATTGTTTTGCTAAAAAGAAAATGTTTTAAAATATGGTATTATCCAAGATAAGGTTATATTAATTCCAAATAAACTAAAAATTAATTATATTTCTATTGTATCAAAATGCTATCAACAAAATTTGTCGAAAAATTTTATTGATGAAAAACTTATCTTTCGATTAATTACATCTGCTCACAAATATATATATTTTTTTTTTGGGGGGGGGGGGGTATTTTTTTGGTTCGATTTCTTTTTTGCTAATTTTTTCTGCTTCCACTGTAGAATTTTGTTTCAATAGATATGTGTTACTTTCTTCATACAATATATTGATGTATCAGCGCTGATATAATATATTGATTAATGGTGTCAACATTGTTTTAATTATTTCGTAATTATAATTCTAATTATTTCAATTCAATATCTTTCTCTTCATTAATTCCTTATTTTTTCACCATGTTCTTGAAATTTCTAGATTTACAATAGAAAGTGATTACAGAATTATCCAAAAATAACAAATTGTGTTAATGCAAAAAAATTGTTTAAGTACTAAACTAATTCAGCTTCGCTGTTGAAATAATGATAATACCATCTGATACCCTTTCTCAACTTTTGCTTAAACTAATCATTTTGTTGTAATCAATCATTCTGTCACGATGCTTCCAGGGACATTATACCCAACCGTAATTATGATGATAAAACAGTGCTACCAAGGGAGCTAAAAAATCTGATGAACAACAGCATTTCAAAGCAAATTACATCTTGTACTTTCAGAACAGCAAAAATTTATATGCAAGAACTGATATTTCGTTAAAAAAAATTTAGAATGTCTTTGAAAATTAGTATGCTGAATTTAAAGGCAATAGGGATTTGTAGGTACCTTTTTTTTATTTTGAAATAAATACAGAAGAAAATGTTCTATAGCTAATTGTGAATAAAGTGATGTTTGAAGGTAACTTGAGCATTTTTTATAAATTTATATAAATTTGAATATTCAATTGATTAATAAATTTTAATCGTATTAATCAATTTTAATACTCCGTTGATGAATCAATTTGAATCGTATCAATCAATTTAAATAATCCATTGATGAAACAATTTGTCTCATATATCAATTTTAATACTTAATTTTTCAATAAATTTGAATCATATAAATTTATTTGAATGCTCAGTTGATCAATAACAAATTTGTATCAACCAATCAACAAATCAATTTGATCAATCAATATGAATCATATAAATCAATTTGAATACTAAATCAAAGACAACCTCGTAAATACCACATAATATAGCAATTATTTCTTTCTTTATAGCTAAAAATTCTTCAGAGTAGTAAAATAATAAGTAGACTATTTTACTAAGACTAAAGCTGAACATTAAAGACGATGAAATCACCAAATGCAATATAAGAATAAAAAGTTTAAAGGTTTTTTTTTGCTCCAGCTGAATAAATTTTAACTTCCAATTAAAGAGCAGCATCAGCAATACAATTATTCAATCAATGTACAATAATTTGATTGCGGGTGTCAAATTATTTTTAACGGCTTAAATTTCAGGTAAAAGAATAATGATTACTTGTATTTATGCAATTTTATTTATGAATTAGTCGCTTTTGGTAAATCGGATATTTTTTCCATAAATATTAGTGATATTTAAACTTATTAACGTCCATAATTTCACCAAATTATCAAACATTAAAATCACAGCATTTTAATTTCCTTGTTATATTTATTGTAAAAATGAGCCTTTCAAATGAATATCACATTGCCATGACATAATAAGATTTTAAAACACTTAGAATCCTCCTAAGCTGTAAACAGTATTAAAAAATTCACTCTATTAAATATGATATGAAACAATGATATAGCTTAGAATTTCAAGTTAACAATAAAATCAATCAACATTTTGAATTAATATTAATGTTTTGTAATCATATCATATTGTAATCATTATACTCTAAATATCTAATTAATACCTGATTTGAAAGTTTAAATATAAAATGCATGAATCGGCCTTTATACATAGAATTTGATTGTCTTGATTAAATTCATACAATTTCAAATAAGTTTGATTTCTGAAGGTAGAAAATTTATTTCTAACTTTGAAAGTAGGATAATTAATTGAAACTTTAAAGATAATTAAAGGAATGAACAAAATTTGAATTTGGAGAAGAGGAAATGTAAAGTCAATCGATTTATGAAATACAGAGCATCTGGAAATGTTCTATCGATCTATTTGCATACACTAACGTTAAATTCCTTTAGAATGTTCACATTTTGAAGATATGCTTTAACTTGATTAATATATTTGAACATGAAATGTCAGTTTTCAGTATAAATAAATGAAGACACTTGACTCAACGGCTTAAGTAAATTTCTAGACTTACATCAAGATTTCTATTTGATTTAATTTGAACTAGTAGCTGTTTTGGTTACTATGCCTTGATGATCTAACATTCTTTTAAGGATTATTTTCAAGAAATATTTTTCAATTTTCTAGTGTAAATCTATTATCAGAATGAAGATATTTTTAAACATTCTCTCTCATATTTCCTATAGAAAAATATAGCCAACTAATGAATTACAAATATTAGATAAATTATATTTGGGTTCTGTGAAATTTTTAATAACAAAAGTATATTGGAAAAATATGGGATACTAAGCCCTGACTACATTTATTAATAAAAAATAAAGTTTTGTTTTTGTCTAAATATTTCTTCAAGAACTTTTGTATGTCCCCTGTTAGAAAAATAGTAATTTTAAATAAATTATATAAAAGTAAATAGTTTATGAATAAAATACAATTAATTATATTAACCCTTTGATTAGTGATCCGGCTCATTCGGCCGTGTAAATTCTATCCTGGTAAGCTAGTTTCTGTTTCGAACTATGAGAGCAGGATGTAAAATGAGTTACCAGCAGAGATATTTCCACTTTACTTCTCACACCTTTCTTTTGATACAGAGAGCGACTTTTCGGTATAAAATTTGTACCATCGTTTGGGTCGCGTCAGCATTGAAAAGGATGGCATTCAAAACCTCAGATATTTATACAATGCTTGATCTTAATAGTTTTGTTTATATTTTACACGTTTAACTCATAGGAAAGATTGTTTTACAGATTCTAGCATTTATCATAGAACACGTTAGAGGAAAAAGAGTTTGTTTTATATATCAGTTAAAAGAAATTATGAAACTATAGAATATTTAGAGCTGCAAATATTTCCTTTAAAGAAGCCAATATAATGTTTGTTTATAAACCGATTTTAATGCTTTTTTATGATTACTTCATTAGAAAGTATTATGTTTTATGTTCATTCAAAGGAAATGTCCGAGTAGAAAATCTAATAGTCTTTAAGATGCGTAAAGTAGCAATCATGATTAGCATATAATTTTAAAATGTAAAAATAAAAGGAAAAATAATCAAACTCTACAAATTTATACATTTTCTAGTTTTCATTTTCTTAATCTTGCGAATAAGAATATTTAATGAAAATGAGTATGAACCTTTTCAGAAAAACATAGGTTTAGAAACGGAGGATTAAGATAATCAGTAAGCATTTCCAAGATTTCCTAATTTTATTTAAAAAATGAGTAAAAGCCTAACCTCATGGGCTGATTTTCTTGATATATATTTGCAAAAAAAGTTGTGAAAAACATTAAAAAAGAATAAAATATAAATTATTATCTACCTGGTTTATTCAAATTATTCATTCTGTGTAGAAGCTCGTTTATATTATAAATCCAAGAAAATAATAAGCAAGCTATATCGGCCTCAAAAATTTATTCGTTGATAAAAAAAAATCATTGATAAAAAAAAATTTTCGACAATTCAATTTAATTTTAAACTTAGCCGTTCAGTTCATGCTGCCTCAGACGATATATAATTAATTTTTAATCTAATAACGTATTTGAACTTTTTTTGGAATAATAATTTAGAATTAAAAAAAAAGAAATTTGGTTTAGAAATTAATTAATTAATTAATTAATTAAAATTAAATAAAATAATTAATGAAAAGTTAATGCAACTCATTTTGCTTGTTTTAAAGTAAAAACTAAATGTTTTTGTATAATTTTTTTATAAATATTTAAACAGACATAAAAAATAAATGCAATTATTCAGCAGCAATAGAAAAGTCCTTTTCAAATTCTTACGAAATTATTTAAAACGTTCTATCTTAAAGAATACAAATACGATAAGCAATAAAAATTTATCATTTATTGAAAAAAGGATTTTTTTAAGTGCTCTTTTTAATATGAAAGCTTCCTTCTTTTACATTTTCCAAAACCAATTATAAAATATGTATATAACTTCTGTCATTTTAAATATTTCTTTATCTTAACACCGTCATTCAGTTAAACATATGATATGCTTTCTTAATCTTTAAGAGCAACATATACATAAATGTTTGCGAAATCTTACGAAATAGATGATAAAAAGTACAATATATACTTTATAATAAAGGAACACTTAACTGCTAAATAATTTAAATATATTTATAAGAGGTAGTTTAGGGCATTTTTAAGAAAGTGTAAATCTATCCTTATAAAAATAAAAAAAGAAGTTTTACTTTATTAAATTTTGAATAAAACTCAAGCAAAAATTTCCGTTTAAGTTTCAGTCCATAAAAGTGTCAATTTGTGTTAAAAGAGGAATTTTCTTATCCCGATAAAATGTTAGCAGCAGCCAAAATTTAATCCTGTAAAAAGTTTAGCTTAGCTTTCTAATCCTGCGAAATTAGCATTCTAGCTCCACTTTGGAACATAAGTGCGTGAATTTTAATTGAGTTTTCACGGCTTTTATTTAATTTAAACTGGTGGTTGCCGAGTAAAAAAGTTTATTGTTATTTCTAAAAATGTGAAATAATATTTTTCACGAATTGAATTTTAGACAATCGAAATAAATATTGGTTTTCTCTCTTTATATATCTGAAGGAATAATCTTTTTAGAATGCACTGGTAGATAAATTTCCAAGTGATAAAGTACAAATGTTTTTTCGGTGATTTTTGTTTATTTCGTTGAATAAAATGATTATGAAAAATGGTTCTATTTTAACAGAATTTTATACGATTCGAAGCTTTAACAAAATTTTTATAGCATTATTTTAATACGAAAATATTTTATGTCGTTGAATGCTTAAAAAAACGTTATATGGATATTATATAGTGGGACACAAGACAAAAATTGCTCCATTTGTTTATATAAAACACATCAAAATATTAATTCTTGTATTATCAGATTCTAATTGAGTCGTTTTAACAAATTTTTAGTTCCATTCGTTAAATGACTTTTCCTTCCAAGGATGGAATAAAAGATCACCTTTATCTACTGATAAACAATTCTACTCATAAGTTTGTAATACATAATACATGAAAAAATCTTTATTCGTTTCCCTTAAAGAATTTTTTTAAGTTTAAAAAACCATTAATTCATAAAAAATAAGTGAAATTAAATGTTTGCTTTTAATATACAAGCTGATTATTATTATTTTTTTTGTATTTGCAGTCTTAAAATACAATTTCTGTACGAAGAACAGAATTTTTAATTTCATTTGGACTGTTTATCATGATTTTAATTCGATGCTCACTTTTTTATCAGAAAATCCTTAGAAATCCTGCCATGAATAAAAAAAGGGTTTAAAGCATTTTATAAATATATGATTTATAATTTACTTTAAGACAGGCTAGAACTGAAATATATTTGGTACGCACGTATGAAATGAATACATGAACATATGTGCATACATTTCATGTTCGTTTTGTATGTCCCATGTGTCATACAAAGTTCATGCATGTTCAGCTTGTATGAACTTTGTATGAAATAAGCACATATAAAAATAGAAATAGGCGTGCATACACACACACACACATATCTATCTATCTATCTATCTATCTATCTATCTATCTATCTATCTATCTATCTAT
>JAOUZG010004505.1:1800458-1814027 GCA_026289955.1 Argiope argentata | reverse complement strand
ATATATATATATATATATATATATATATATATGTATATATATATGATTAATTGGATAAATACTTTTGTATTTAATAAATTTGAAATCGATTGACTCTGAGTTCATTTGTACAAAAAATGTAACTAATATTGGTTTGCATATTTTATTGAGTAGTAGTACGTGAAGCAATGTTAATAAGTAAAATAAATACTTTGTCGCTCAGTAACTTAGTTTTTAATGAAAATAAAAGAATTTTATAGCCCATTATTTCTTTTCCGTGGCAAAAATATAAAAACTTTCTGCAACCTGAACCACTGCATCCGACGCATGAATTCCATTAAAGTAAAATTGCCTCGCATATTTATCTCTTTTAGAATCAAATACATACCGAAACCATGCCATGCCGTCTTTATTTTAATTTTTTCCCAATTGAAATAACCTGCATCAAATTCATAGCCATGACAGTGAAAAAAAAGACCAGAACAGAGCAGACAGAGGCACAGGCAAAAAATATGGCCTGGTTGCTACGGAAAATAAGATGCCTCGCAGGAACAATTTACATTCGCAAAGTGAGAAATGAAAGCTATTTTGGAAGGAAAGTTCATACATTTTCTCCTTTATCGGATGTATTTGGGATAGGTTTAGGGAAATGTTTTTCTTACTTTTATTTTAAACTATTCTGCCCTTTTCGGTGCTTTTTCAAAGACGAATTTCCTTGTAACTGCCCACTAGAGATCAATACATAGGTTCTGGGGTTGCCAGTTTGAATTTCTAAACTCTTTTCACTACAAGTGTTTGATCAAAAGTGAATGTAATTTTACTCTGTACATTATTCTCTTGCCATTTTTTTCTTTTATTTCCTTTAGTTTCATTCCGAAGAAATGCAATTTTGCTTCAGAGAGAGATTATTTATTTTTGGAAAATTTGTAAGTGAAGTAATCTACTGTTTTAGCATTTGAAATCGATTTGAATCAGTAAACAAAATATGACCAGGGCCCTAATACAATTACACACAAATTTAGTGTTTCTAGATAAAAAAAAATATGTTACAGAATAACTCGATTATTTTACATAAATTTCTTTATTTCATTTCAAATAGCACAGTCATCAAGTGGTAGACATTTTGTATAAGATCAGTGTATTAAATATCTTTAAGAAACCTTTTTTAGAAATGCTATTCTATGTAGCAAATTTAAGTAGTTTTGCGTAAACAGTTGCTATAGTGATGAATTTCGGTGAAAATCTTAAGAATTATCCATTTTACTAAATTGTTTTCAAAATTATGATATTGATATCCTCAGATCAATACTAATGTAAGTTACAGTTCCATTATGTTAAGTTAGTGTTTTTGACTTGAGGCTGTTAAAATGATCTCATGTAAACAAATCAATGCATATTCACTGTCATTTATAGGGCAATAGAATACATTCTTGCGAGTTTTATAAATTTCTAAGGTTTTTAATTTTTATTTTAATGTGAACACATCAATTTTTAATTGTTAATAGTTCAAACAAACTATGACATTTTAAAGTAATAAATGTTCTCTTGGAAATGCTTTGATGCGTGTAATTTAATTTTGTATTTCAAGTTAACTAGGAATTTAAGAAGAAAAAAGTGTAATTATTATTAACGTCATGCCTTTTTGCTTATAAGTTTGCTCCTTCATACTTTTCTGAAAGGCTTTTAGATTCTTTTATTGCCAACTTTCTTTATCACGTTTACTAAGCACAAAATAAATTATTCTGTAGTACACGTAACAAATATATATTTTAAAAAATAAATACAATTCATGTTTATTGCTCAATAAATACGAACAAACATAATTTTGTTAATTTCATTTTTTGAGAAATATAGATTTAATATTATTTTTAAAGAACTTATTCTTTTCCACAAAAAGTTTTAAAAGAAGAAACTATGACTTCACTTTGCAGTAAAACATTATAATATGCTATAAAGTATTTTAATTATAAATAGTTGTCTTTTAAAATTTCCGAACAATATCACAAATTGATATTTTTGTTAAAAAAACAATTAGTTTTTAAAATTGATTCATCATTAAATTATCAAATCTGTAGTTTATCAGCAAACACTTCACAGCACAAAATCTATTGAGAAGAAAAATAAGTTTTTCTCCTCGTAAAATAACGAGAACTTCACTTTAAATGATTTCCATCTTCTTAAATTTCCATAATATGACAAATTTTGATTTTGGATTAATGATTCAAAATAAATGAATAAGCATTACCAAGAAAGAAGTAATAAAATAATAAAAAATTAAATCTGATAACTGGTGCTTAAAAAGAGGAACTACTCACAATACAAAGTTGACAAAAACTTAAGTTATTTCAAACGACAATGCTCAGGCCGATCACGAAATTCCAGTACTATTACTGGTGCTTACCATTGGTCCCATTTTGAATATACATTGAATTGGAAAAATCTGTACTAACTTTAATACCAGATAGGAGTCTGTAAAAAAAAGAAGCATGTCTATTCAAAATGTTTCCATATCCACGTCACGTGAACTCAAATCTGGAATTGCTGATAGAAAACAAAGCGGTTTTTTTTCCATTCAAAAGAAGATGCTTTGAATTCGTCATCTCAGCTTATCCAGCTCAGCTAGTTTTATCGTATTTCATGCTTTTTTTCTCAGCAAAGTAGCATTTAGATTTGAAGAGGCAAAAGAGAACTGGGATAATATTTGCTTCCGCAGAAATGTAAAAATTTTGTTTACGTTGCTACATTTCCAAAGGTAGTCTAAGGCTCTATTGCGTTGTTGAAGTGAATTGCTGACATTCTGAAAAATTTAGAAAGTACCGTGGGTACAAATGCCAGTAACATTCTTATTTTATTATCGGTCGTATAAGACTGCTTTCTTTTATGAAAACCATCAACAATTTAGAGGTTAAAAGGCAGAAGAAATAAATTATGTTTAAATCCTTATTTTTAAAAGAATTAAATGGCAAAAAATGATCATAAACAATATTTTTTAATAAACAGATTTTGAGGCAATGAAATTGCCAAAAACATTTCTAATAGTATATTGCAATTTCGAAGTGAATTGCTGATATTCTGAGAAGTTTAAAAAGTACTACGACTACAAATTACAGCAAAATTCTTATTTTATTATTACTTATACAAAATGGGTTTTTTTTTTTAATTCTGGAAACCACGGGTAGATTAGATCTGTTGATTAAGGGACTTTTCATTGACATATTCATAATTTTAAGCCAAGTTTAGCCTCTCCAAGTTTAGCCTCCAGTAGCACCATCTATACTCAAAATTACGTCCAAATTCCTCACACGTCACATTTCTTTACACTTGGTAGGCTTCATGCATACATTTCTTTTACAGATTGTAATTTAAACCTAAAACAGAGAATTATCACATCTGTTTGCCCCATTTGGAGAACTTTCTATCTAGGATATATCAATACGTGCACCAGTAACTATATACATGGAGAGCCTTCGGCAGCGTTGCTCAAACTCACAACTCATGGGATGCGGAGCCAACTAGGGAACCCTGCCCATACTATTTAGAGTAAAAATTCCGATAAAAGAAATAATTGCTGAATTCATAATTTTTAAAGAATTAAATGATGAAACACGATCATAAGTAACAGTGTTTTCAATAACCATATTACTGAATAAGGATTATGTTTCATATACATTTATTAAACTTCAAAGAGAAATTAGCCAATAATATTTGTGACAAATGTTTATGTCTATTTGTTTGAATTAGTTTACAGATTTAATTCAATGTTCCACTTTGTCTACAGTATTTAGGCATGGTATTGCGTGATATCGTGACCTAATCGGAGGTCATGCGGGAAACTTGACGGGACCACCGAAAAGCATCCCACCTGGCACGAAGGAACAAACTGCACTTGATGGAATTGGACCCTTACAAACAATAAAGAAACCTCCAGAAAAAACGCATATTGGTACAGAAATAGAATTAAAGAAAACATTACATTTTACAGTGTACAATAATTAGTAGAACATTAAAAATCAGACTCAGATGGCCAAGTAATTAGATGTCTCTTGAAGCAAAAAAATTCAGTCATTAATTCTTCAATTAGGGACAGGGTTTTTACAAATGTCATTGGATATTCATTCAATGACTGTCACAGCTCCTTCCATCTTACAAAAAAAATGCAATGCATTCAAAAATTAAGTTAAAGCTAACGTATATCACGTGAGTATTAATAGATTCTTTCTTATGAAGAATATGAAAAACAAATTTTCAAATCAATACATATCATACCAAATCTCATTTGTTATTGAAAGCTTTAATAAACAGAGCAGACAAGATAAATGAACAACTTTCTTCAGGGGGGTCATAACATTTTTCAAGCATCTTTAATATACGAAAAGGATTAAATTTAAACGAACAAAAAAAATTTTCACATTTAATTGATAGTTATAGTTTCGTTTCTCAAGCGTATATTAGAAAATAGAAATTCTAAAAGCTTTCGATTTATATTTTCAATAGTATTGAAAGGAAGACTGATATTTTATATGTACTAGTTTTTATAAGCATTTGACTCTACAGTGCATCAGCTCTAATGGCCTAATTTTACTGTAGAAATTGATGTATAAAGATAAAAAAGAAATTAGGAAGATATATAACACAATGAATAAAACTATATTAGGTTTCTGAGTTCTGAGTTACTCGTTTATTAAAATTTGGAGCAAAATTTTTGATTAGAGAAGGTATTAAGATCGAGCTGCACAAAATAATGTTAAGATTTTGTAATTTTGCTTCCCAAGGTAGTAAGACTTCTGGTAAAGAAGATAGTTTTTAAAGTAGTTCTAATGGGTGCTGAATGGATGCAGGTCGAAAAATGGTGTTACAATCCCAGATTCCAGAAACAACAAGAATCTTCCGTTTTGTCGATTGATCTATTTGAACGTGAGTATCAAAGAACATTCTAGATTCTTCCTTTCCCTTTTAAGGAAGCTATCGAAAAATTGAGAGAATAAGTCATTTAATGTTTTGTTAGTTGAGCTCAAATGAGTTGTCGAGCTGATTCTCTCAGAATACTTTGCTCAATTTCGACTTTTATATCCAATTTTATCCAATTTACAATAATTGCCATTCTTCTGTATATCTGCGTATTTCTACTGCGACATTCATAATTCTTGTAGAGTAAAACATCTTAATAAGCATGTTGTACCTTCTTAACAATGTAACCCATGAAAGGACTTTGAATAAATTTCCATAAATATTTAATTGAAATAGCGAAATAATTTTTCACCGAAGGTGGCTGATATAATCAGTGAAAAAACTAGGGATATTGGTCACTGTTTTAACTTTGATTGGAAAACAATAAAAAAATTAACATTACTAGTTTATTAATATTTTAGTATTTAATGAGTGATATTTCACAGATATACGAATGAAAAAGCAAACTAACAAGCTTTTCTTTTCCATTTATCAGTGAATCAGCTTATTGACTGAAGTTTTCTTCCAATAAAAGGCCTACAAATTCTAATTACGCCTTTTCCGCAAAATAAACCTTTTAAACCAATTTACACTGTTAAAAAATAACACAGATTTAATTCATTTTCTACAAAAAAGATTTCCGATCAATTTTTATTACATCAATTTTCTTTCATAACATGGTAAACAAGAAGACGAATGTCGTCTAAAGGTGCATCGATTGAAGGCTAACTTCTTATTAAGCCTTTATTACTTAAACCCAAACAACTCAGGCTCTTATGTTGGGGCGCAACAAAAGCAAAAAAAAAGGGAAGGGGGAAAAAAGGAAGAAAAATAGCTTGCACAGTAGCCCGTCAAAAAAATAAGAAGTGGATTTCTTGTGTGCATCGATGCAAAACGTGACACGGCGTCGGCGACAGCTGACATCTCAATACACAAAAGCGGAATGCGTATCACTCCGGTTATTTGTTACATTATTGAGGGACCCTGGCTGGCGAAGTAAACATTTTGACTGCTGTGAAGCTTGTCTGGCGAGATTTCTTAGACACAATGAGAGACTTCTGTGGATTAAAGTGAGACAAAAATTAAAGTATTTCCTTGATAAATATAAAAGAATTGGCTCAATAAATGATATTTGTGGAAGGACGTTTTTCTTCTTCGAAATACAGCAAAGTTGTAATAAATATTAAAAAAAGGAATGATAATGGTGCTTACTTAATCTTTTTACGTCATTCGTAGAAACTTTTGCCCTGCATATGAAATTTCAAAATGAAGAAGAGGAAGAAAAAATATAACTGTTATTACTTTTATCTTATGTCTGTTTTGGGATATTTTATTTTTCAAATAAAGATGATTGGATGATTTTCTTTCTTAAAATAATTGGAAATTCAACAAAGTGAAAGTAAGTATTCAACAGTAAGATAATGGTGCCAATTTAATCATTAGTAGAAACCGTTGCACTGAATATGAAATTTCTAAATGGAAGAGATAGAGAAGAATATAACTATAACTATTTTTATTATCTAATTTCTGTTTTGTGATACTTGATTGCTCAAAAATGTTGATTGAAGGATTTAATTTGATTTTTATCTGTTCACGCAAGCCATCAAAAAGATTTATTGAAAGACATTGTAAATACTATGTTCCCCAACCACTCATAGAATTTAGAAAATATGTGTAATAGGAACTTTCCAAAAAAGTCAAAATATGACAATTCTAAAACAGATTTTTCTCTTGAAATTGCCTTTCAGAATCCTTATGAAACTGTTTTAAATTCATTTCGTATAATGAACTTCGAGATATAAAAATTATCTTAGAAGTCAATCAAAATTGTGCAATGCAAAAATGAGTTTTGTTATTCTTTTTAAAATAGTTCTTATCTTGACTTTTTTTTTCTTTTTTTATATAAAAGTTATATCACTTTTTTTCTATTACTTATTTTAAAGTGGTTTATTTGTGTTGAGTGTTATAGCAGTAACCTTTAATAATAAATAACAACCCACAACATTTAAAAGGGAAATTTGAAGGAAATGAATGAGTTTCTTCCAAATTAACGATACAAATTAGAAATCAATACTCAACAAACATTATTTAAAAAATCCTCTTTTTTTTCGTTTTCTTTCTCTTAATTGATTGAATTCCAGTCTTAATGTGTCAATGCATTTTTTGTATTATTATTATTATTATTTTCTATACCTCACTGCAATCTTTGCATTGTTCCACCAAAGTCAGTATGAATATAAGTACGGTTAATAAGGTTAATTAGTTTCCATCAGTTAATAAATTAATAATAATTAAAAACATATACTCCATAATTAAAAACAATATACTGCAAGTACCTTTCTTTTCAACTAGATTCTGTGTCAAGAATTTCCATAACTCAAAGATGCTGTATTTAATAATTTCTAAATCCAAAAGAAATAACGAACTACTATCGGGTACTTTATAACTGTGATATCTTTCACATCATGTTTATTAATTTGGTGTTTTCCTTCATTAATCAATTTTTTTTTAATTTTCAGCTTGAAGTTTTCATATCATAAAAGTTAAGTTTAAAAATAACTTTTAAAAATGTATTCCTCCTTATCATGTTATTAAAATAATATAAAAAAGGATATTAATTTAATGTTTGAAGACATTGAATTAATACGATCACGCCCAAAATCTTTCAAAATATAATAAATCTTTAATAAATAAACTTTATATTTTTGTTCTTCATTTATAAAATATAAATTTATGTACACAACTTTGCTTGCTTACAATTCAAACCCACGGAAAAAAACAATGGATATTCTATGCATAAGCATTTGAGAAAATGAGCTGCGATTAAATCACCGCTGATCTTAAAACGATAATTGATCTGACATTCTTTTATTCGTAGCAACTCTTCTTTAAAATCTCACATAATGACTGCTATAAAGTGAGTGGCAAACCTTCTTATATTCTCTTTCTGGGAGTGATCAAGCTGTAATTTCGTGAAATGAGAGGTTTGTGAGAAGTTCGAAAACGTTGTAATTTTCAAATACTTTCTTCAAAATCCATCTCTCTTTCTCCCCCTTCTCTCTGCTTGGGTCATGTTCCCTTCTCGAGTCTTCCTCCAAGGAGGGATCACGCATGCTTCCAATTTCCGGACCCCAAATCTTTCTTCCTTTTACTTGCATGGCCTTCCACTTAAGTTCCTTCCATCGTCACGGAAATTGGCGATTAGCCTAAACTCCTCCACTTCGGAAGTAGAATCTTGTTAACCCAACGACGTATCAAGATCGATAGGTGGGGGACCGACCCTTTCTTTGATTTCCATTAACATGTAATAAATTCAATTTGCCTAACCCAAAGAACTTGTCCGCCCACGTTGTTTATCACCATCTCCCTATGATGTCATTAGAAGGTGAGAAAGGCTGATACTCTAGTGAATAACATTCAGATATTGGGGGAAAGGGGAGGGGGTAAAAAAAGAACGTTGGTGAGATTTAGAGTTTTGGAATATTATTGAATGCAAAAGAAGATTTTGAAAGATTTATGGGAATGGAACATATATTAAGCAATTCGGCAACTTTTGCCATTATGATGGTAAGTGAAGAAAGTCGTTAATGCAAATCATCAAGATACTTAAAACCAAATATAAGTGAATGTATTCTTTTCTTATGAATAATTTAAAGGATTTGTTACAGTTTAACTACATAGAATCCTTTTTTATAGGTCTCAATAATAGTTTTTAACGCGCATTGAAAATTTGTTGGTGTCTCTCAAAAGTAGTATTAAATATTTAAAAATTTACATGGAGTAGTGCCAAATTCAATTTTAGTGAAGAAATAAAATTGGCTGTATAAGGAGAAATAAATGTTTATATTTATTTCATCAAATAAAACGAATCGAAACATACTTAAAAATTTAAAGTTAAGTTTTATAAATGTTAAAAAATAAATACATTTTATTGATGTAAATAAGAATAGTGAAATGTGACTATTTTATAATTCAGCAATTTAAATGAAATCAATCCGCAATTTCTTGTATTGAAATTATAATTATTTTACATTTACAAAATCAATTTGTACTATCTTTTGGAGTAACACTTTTGTTGAAAATTATTTACAATCAGAAAGAAAGGAAATGCTCTCAGATATTTTTCACCGTTTAGGATGGTATGTTTTTGGCAAACTTCTGGTAACGAAGCGTATAAAAAGATTAGTTCAAAATATGGTATCAAAGAATTGCAATGAAATCGATAAATTTCTTTTAAATACATCGTCAAGAACTTTTAAAGGGAGTTATATAAACATTAAAAAAATCAGATGATTTATTGGAACTACTATAAGTTTTCACTTTGTATTTCATTTGAATAATTTTTCCATTTGTAATTGTTACGATGTTTTGCTCAGCCCAGTAAAGTGATTTATTACGTAAGATAAGTTTTCTCGGTTCTCATACTGCAACAATGTAACAAGAGAAAGCACTTGACGTAAATCAAGAAATTTTTTAATGACTTATTGGAAAATAAAGAAGATTATGTCCTAAAATTTTATTTTTGCATTCTTTCTTATAAGTTATTTTAAAAGGGAATTAAAAGATGAATAACTTAATTAAGTTATACACGTTTTCTTTTTATATAAATATTCTTGTACGAACTCATTTGAAGTGTTATTTTAAACCCGAGTTTTAGATTTGAGTAAAGATTTTAGAATAGCAATTAAAATGCTTTTTGATTTTTTTAATTCAAATCGAATAATTTACAAATTTTTTATTTGAAAAACATAATTTATGAATATTTTTTCTTATTTAAAACATACCTTTCTTTTGTTAGTTTTGGAGACTTTTGAAATTTTCTAAATAGGGTGAATAATGAGCTAATGTTTAAATATTACAATGTGATTGATTAATTTCTAGACTTTATCTAACACTAAATATTCTAAGATTGCAATAACATCTCTTTTTAAAACAATACTCATTTATTTCAAATACTCATACTCATTTATTTATTCATTTTATTTCAAAAAAGTAATAATTGTTGTATTTCTGTTTAATAAATATGAGTTAGTTTTACCTTATATTTTAAGCAAATAATAGTGCACTTTTGAGAAAATATATTGGAAAACTGTAATAATTTTGTAAGAATACAAAATGGCTTAGCCAGTTTTGTAGGAGTGAATTGTAGAGCATGTTACACTATATACATAGAGTAGAATATTTGACTTAGATCACATTCCCTTTCATAAGAGAAACAACTGAACTTTGTTCTTAAACATACTTTTAAGAATTATCAGAATCTCATAATAATAGACTTAATTTATGCAATAATAAAATTTAACGAGAAAAAAGTTTTTATTACAAAAATGGGATTTTTTTTTTCATTTAAAAATTGTATGTGTTTGCAAACTTGTTTTTCTGGAAAAAAATTTTATGGGCTTCAACAATTAAAATAAATGGATATAGCGATTGTGAATTGCAAGAGTAAAACATGGTATTTAACTGTTAGAAATATTGAAGCTTATAATAAATAATATAATTTTGTTGTTCTAGATGGGCTTGATAAATTCTAGATGGGCTTGAAATTTTGAATTTATGGCGAAATATTAAATAACATTTAATCATCTTTCTGAAAAAAAGAAAAAATACAATTCATAATTTATAAGATATCTTACAAATAGAAAGTCCATTAATATTTTTTAAAATGTCATTTTCAATAAACCTTTTCTAACTATCAATTCGTTCGATATTTTATTAACTTTTGATATATAGGACTGTGTAATTATATATATATATATATATATATATATATATATATATATATATATATGATGAGTCTTAAACTTGAGTTACTTAATTCATTTACATTTTAAATATATGTATGCACTGAAAATTTAGCTATGTAAGACTTTCTTTTCCTTTGTCAGTTTCATTTGCATTTTGGTGACGTCCAGGTTGATTTAATAATATTGTTGAAATTTAAGAATACTTAGAAGAATTTATTATGCTAAATTGTATTGCAAATAACTGAATAGTTGCTGTAATTTTGCGAAAAAAGATTTTTTATTCTTTAAAGATTTTTTTTAAATTTCTTTAAAATCCTTAATCTTTAAAATCCATTAATTACAAAAAATTGAATTGAGTCATCCTCAAAGAGGTTTATAAGAATTACAGAATTTTAACAAAATCATAATTATTAAGTATATTCCTATTAAAGTTTACTTTATAAAAAATCCAGAATTATATTTCTTGTTCTTTGCATTTTTTATACTTCTTATTGACTTTGAAATTTTCTTTTATACTTTCCCAGTTGCTTTATGTGATTATCAATATTTCTTTCGAAAATATTAAGAAAAAAATAATTTTTTAATCCTTTTCTAATTATTTCCTTAAATTCAAAAACTATTCACTTTGAAAGAATTTAATTATTTCCCATCTCCCCTATTTGTGTCGTTTAAAATAGTAGGTGGTTAATCAACGCATCCATTTAACGGGATTTCACAAAGTGTGACCGCTCGAGAAAGTGATTAAAGAAGTTTGATGTTTATCTGTCGGGTGATTAAGAGATTTAGTGACGTTTAGATTGAAAAAGTTGGAAACATCAATTAAGAGCATGCTCGGACTATTACAAGCGATGTTAGAAAAAGAAATGAAACGTGGACCTGACAGCCCTTTCTTTCACGTTACTTTTCTGGGGGTCGGTTCTCTTATTAATTGCAATGCCAAATTTATTTCTTCACTGGACAATTTGTTATAAGGAAAAAATTTTGTGGTCAGAATGCTCAGTTTCTGACATGTTGCCATAGTATTTTTTTCCTTCTCTTTATCAAGTATGTTTTTTCAGTAAGAATGAAAAAAAGCAATTTTTTTTTGTTTTTAATCAAAAAATTTGACAAAAAGTGTTATATTGTCAATGGATATTTGTTAAAGTTGTATTTAATTTATATTTTCTCATTAATATTCTATCGCCAAAAAACTCCGTTTAAAGAATTATTTCAATGCTATTTCATAGCATTATTATGCTATTTCATAGCATTGGATGTTTTAACCTGAAAATTATTATAAAATCTTCAGGAAAAAAAATGTGGTCCATAAACATAATAAAGTTTAAGTAATATTTAAATTTGGTGTCGAATTGTTTCTATTTATTAAACTAGGCCAATTTTCTGAGAGAAATGACCCCAAAATGGCAAGAAATTTCAACTAGGAGAAAATTGTGTATATTTCTAAAACCAATTAAAAGATTAGATATTATATTTTATACACAGAGGAAAAATGTATTATATATAAAAAATAATGTATTGAAAATGCATTACATGATAGAAAAATGCTTTTTTAAAACATTAGGCAGCCTTTAAATTATGAATATTGAATATACTATAATCACATCATTACGATAAAAGTTAATATAATTTTTTATAGATTCTCAAATTCTTGATTTTCAAATCTTAGTTTTTATATTTTATCCTTTTTTAGACAAATAAAAGTGGATAAATATCTTCAGTTTAAACTTTTTAATAAAAATTATTAATCGGGTGAGATGAAGCTTATTATTATTTATTTTTGGGCTATCTCTTGTTTAATAAAGTTTTTGTACACATGTACATTTTCCTAACAAAAATATGAAATAAATTGTTGAATACAGTAAAATTTTTTCCCTTTTTTCTATTGAAAGAACTTATAAAGATTTGATAATACACTTAATTAAAGAGCAATTTTTGCTAGTTTTATCATACAGTACGTGCCTAAACATCATCCAATGAGTCTTCTAATCGATTTGTAGAATTTTAAATATCCTATTTCTATTTTCAGTCTGAATCCATTCTATATACCTTAATACACTTGATTAATAAGGATTGATTACACATTGATAAAAATAGGATACACATTTAAATGATAAAAAAATTACTAATTATTTTATGAATTTCTCAAATTATTTCCCTAAAACCTATATAAATATTTTGGGAATTGAATAAAGTAAAATTATGAATAAGTATGAAGAAAAAGAAATAAATTAGCTCGATGATGATTTTTATAAGAATAGAAAAAAGTCATTAAGCATTATATTATAACAAAATATATATCTTATTTTTCTTTCCTATATTATATTCAAAATTCAATATAAAATTTGATAATTCGTTTTAATTAGTGTATTTAAAAAAACATTCATGCATAATAAACATTTAACCATTTCAAAAAAGTAAGATTTATTTATTTTCAAATCTAACTTCTAGAGTTTGAATTTATTTGTTCAAAATAATCTATTCTTAAGAACAATAAATATTCTTAGGTATCTTCAAAACTCATAAAAAATTGATAAATATATACCCTCCCTTTATCTCGTTTTTTTAAAATAATATTTCATAGTCACTTATCTTTCATGCTTTATGACATTTGGGGAAAAATGCAGTTTTTCTCTTTTTCTGATTACATTAAACAAGGTGAATGATTTATTGACAAATGAAGAAAACAAATTGCATCAAAGACAGTAATAAATTAAAACTAGAGAGATAAAGGCATATCTCGTAAGGTTAATTAATTGAGTGCTTTATAATGGAGCACAATTCTTTCTCAGAAATAGTAGCATCAAAACCAAAAAAATTACTGAATGTTATTGAAGTGAACTAACACTTAAATGATATATATATATATATATATATATATATATATATATATATATAT
>JAOUZG010004505.1:1772434-1800358 GCA_026289955.1 Argiope argentata | reverse complement strand
GTGTGTGTGTGTGTGTGTGTGTGTGTGTGTGTGTGTGTGTGTGTGTACAAGTTGCTGATTGAAATATATTTAAATTTTATATAAAAATAAGGATTTATTTATTCTTTTATGAATTTTTCAAATCATTTGATAAAAATATACATACATTTCCTCTCGGATACACCTTTTCAGAATAATTCACAAAATTCAAATATGTTTCTAAAAAAATAAATATTCGCATTTCTAATCAGACATGAGTGAATTATTGCAATTCATCTTATCTTTTCTTATATAAATAACAGTCAAATATACATTGTTGTTCTTGTATAATTAGCGTGTTATTGTAAGTGTATATGATCTCACAATAAGATATCTTACAGACTGCTCTAATGGATGCAGAATGGATACCTGATTAGTAACCCTAGGCCTTAGTGACGAATTTGACTATCATTTGGTGACACATTAATGATTTCAAAGGGGAAATAATTATTGTTGAAGAATATGCAAGAACTCCAGCGATATCTCTATTGGGAGCCAAAATGCGAATCCTTCTAGAGAATTCGGAGATACCCAGTGTCGGAGACTACAGATTAGCATATGAGAGATGAAGACTGTAGTCGGGAGAATTTTCTCATTTAAATGTTATCTTCCAGGGAATTTTCTCAAAGCACTTTCTAATATTACGATTTTTAAACGACAGTTTGTAACGTGCTTGCGCGATTTTTATTTCTAAACGTTCTGTCTTTGTGAACATAATGATTATATTCTGCTTTTAAATAGAATACGCGTTTGTTAAGCTTCTTAATGTGCATCCATTTGGTGTATTATCATGTTGTTGTTTCTTATGGCACTTGCCATGGACAAGCTCGTTGAGGTAGTCAGTGATTTAAGCCTAATGAGCGTCTATTGTTTTGTAGTAGCGCTAACTAGGTCAAGAGTACGACCTTTGCGACTCACTCATCACATTTGCTTGCACAGCCTCTTTTTACCAGGAGGCACACTCCCACACCTTGCATATACAACGCAAAAGTACAGCCATGCCGGAGCCGGGACGCGAGCCTGTGATGCCCAGATCATGCAGAAGCTACCCCTATGCCAGGTCCCTAGAGTATATCATCCTTAAAAATGTATCTTTTTCTTCAAACAAAAGCGTAAAAACTATGAAACATTGTTAATTTATCTTGAGAGCAATTCGTGATTTTTTATCTCTCCGTTTGAATACTATTCGCAATTTCTTCTCAACTCATTTCGAAGCAGAGCATATTCAACGCCCATATACCGTATTTGGGTCAAACAAGTTACTAATACGAATGATACAATTAAGAAAAGAATAATAAGTAAAACAATGAATAAATTATTAAATTAAAAGATGTTTAAACGATGTAACCTGTGTGTTAACCTTGAGAGCTTGGAATCAATAGCAAACGCATTCTAAACACTGCGTCATTTTGCTGTTTCTCAAAGAAAAACCGAATCACCACAAACACAACTCAATCCAGTTTCAAGGTAGGCCAGTCGAATTCAAGCCTTTCCAAAAGTAGAAAAAAATGATAGAAAAATATCGCATGAAAAAAAAATCGGAAGATTGAAACCATCCAAGAAAGAAAATGTTTCCAGAAGACATTCGAAAAGACAATGAACAGCAGAAAGTGCAGTTTTTAGGAAGTGTGAAACTTTTATCTCGGACACAAGAGCGTGACATAAAGTTGTAGGGACACATTCCCCCGCTTTTTGTTTGAACATTTTAAACTTTTGCTTTTCTGGTGACGTGTTTCTGCTCAATGCACATACTGTTTCTCTTTCTACTCCCTCCCACCTTCGATTCTTTTTTTTTTCTTTTTTTTTTATTTGTCGTTCTTCCAATGAAGCTTTCTATCTCGTGCAAGAAAAAGAACAAAACAGCTTGAACAAAACCATTATCTAAACTTTTGCTCTACGTCCGACATTGCTGGAAATTTAGACACGTTCTGCTAAAGTTTTCTGACTGATGAAAACTATATGCAAATTTTCACTAATGCAAGAAACTTGCAATCAAATACAAAATTGCTCCCAACCTTATTTAAATCATCAAATTTATGAATAATATCAGTATAAACGATTAACAGATTTTAGACTTTTGTTTCACTTTGCTTTAAGCATGCAGTGATATATAAAGAAAAAATATAAACAATTAAACACTTTCGAAAGACATCATTATGATTAAAATAATTATGAATATTTTCCCAAACATTTTTTTTTTTTGAAAATCAAAACATTATGATTACTCATGCTATTTTTCTTCATTTTATGAATGAAGAATGTTCTCAAAAGAAAAAAAATATATACAATAATTCTTAGAAAAATATATGAAAAGATGAAAACAATTTCAATTCTTTAACTGCTTTATAATAATAATACTACATTTTGATGCATAATTTATAATATAATAAGCATTAAACAGACAAGTTAATGTATAAAATACCAATTCTTTTGCAATTACAAAACTGATAGTGTAATTTACATTTAAAAAACTGGAAATTTTAAATTAGTTTTCAGTTTCTGTCAGGATTTAAAAAAATATAAATTACAATATACTTGAGTTTCCACTAAAGTTTTGTAATTAAATAAATTGTATTTTCTGCCAAGTGGTGTGACGGCGCCCAAAAGGTGTAGGAGTAGCGCGTTTTCCCCATAATTTGGGCTTCCCAGGTTTGAGTCCTGGTTCGGGTGTGGTTGTTCTTCTGTGTTCTCTCTGTAAGGAGTGGGATTGTGCCCCCTTGATAAAATAGGCTGTGTAAACGAATGTGATGAGTGAGTAGGAAAAGTCGTACAATTGGCCCTAGTTGGCGCTTCTACAAACAAAAGACGCTGATTAGACTAAAATCGTTGAGCGCCTAAGCGAGCTTGTCCATGTTAAGTGCCATAAGAAGCAACAGCAACAGACTCAAAAAGATTTAAAATAAATTCAAGTGATAAGTTTTAGAGATAATTATTAAATACTTTGAATTATCCATATAATTCGAGATAAATTTATGAGCTTCCAAACAATGAATCATAAGAATTTTAATTTTATTTTTGCAATAAAACTATTTCTACTATAGTTTATTACGTTTCTCTGAAGACAGTAAAACATACTCTACTACTAGTTTACACTATTTCTTCAAAGTTTTTATTTGAACAAAAATATTTCATTATTCATAAAATAAAAAAAGCCTGATAATCATCGCTTCATTTATTTAAAAGCAAATTTCCCTTGATTTTCCACATAAATATAAAATTAAATTTCAAAAATTAACAAGATGGACGGTAAATAAAAAGTTTCGTTCAGATAAAACTCTCAAAATATTCATTCATGCTTGTTTTCTGAAATCCAGTAACTATTTACTTTAACTATTCATCAATCATAATCAGTTTTACTTTTAAAATAATCATTACGTACTTTGCAGATTTAACTTCTTTGATATGCTTTTCAGTTTTGAAAGATTTCATAACTACAATTGTTAGTATTAATGCGAAAGAGAAAGAGAATACTGCTAGAAGAAATCAAATTCTAATAGTTTAAGCTGCAGATGGTAAAAGTATTAATTAAATATATAAAAATAATAAAGAAATGATATTATGAAAATTCAATCAACCATACAATAAATCAATGGATCTGAAAAGTTTTCAAAGCCAACTTTATTTTTTCTCATCAAAAAAGAAATAAAAGTTTTATAATCAAAAAATATATTTTATTTTGAACTTTCCTCAAAAAACAAAAAAAAAAAAAATATTTCTTTACAAACCTCTCCGCTAAACGTTTTCAAAATACCAACAAAAGAGAGAAATAAAAATAGTTTTTACGGATAAAACTTTCAGGTGGACAGATTTTCTTTTTGAGTTTCATGTATACATAATGTCCCCTCTTTATTTCATCGTCCGTAGTCGAAAGAAAAAGAAATCGAGGCATATTTCGAATTATCTCTGTACTTCCTTAGTTTTTCAAAAGAGCTTATCCACGGATAAGAGGCCCTCGTTGTTGAACCAACTTACTGCCGAGATTTTTGCCCCACTTCGAAATCGCTGAAATACCTGACAGAGAAGCGACCTCTTTTGCTGTGCCCCGAAAACTCCAAAAATGTAAAGTGGGCTGAAGTAGGGAGGGTGGATTGGCTGTAGATAGTCCATCTACCCTAGCCTCACGTTGCCATGGCAACTGCTGTTCCTATCGACCGCAAGCCCCCCTCCTCTCGTCCCAACTGCGATAGCGCAACAAGTCACGTGACTGCTATGCGGGGGCTCAGTTACAAGTACGGGGACGATTTGCAAGTACAAAATTCCGGTGATCCCCCCAACCCTCCAAAGTAGCTTCCGCTTTTTTATTCACTCCCCCCTCCCCACTTTTCTCACGATTTTTTTTCTCTCTCCTTTTCTTTTTGTACTCCCAAGTATTCGATATTAAAGAACGTTTGCTATCTCATCCGCTTTTCTTGCACAAAAGAAGGATAAACTACACTTCTTTTATTTTAAGATGTTTACTAAAATACTTCATACGTAAGTAATTGACTGGATGATAGGAGAAGTATCAAACTTTTCGAACTTTTTAATGAAAGAGAGTTCAATCTCATGTTTTTGATTCATGAGCATTTTTGCATTGCGCTTAAGGCATGACTTAGTGCCGTTTCTACGTCTTTTGGTGATTTAACTGCGGAAGTGTTAACATGCATTGTATTATTTATCATTTTAATTTTAAGAAAATATATATTTTTTCTTAACTAAGATAGTTTAGCTCAATTATTTCTCAATTTTTTTAATGCTGACACGAAGCTATAATTTTGCCCTCTCTAATCTTAGTACCTCGCGTAGTGATAAAGAGAAAATGCATTTAAAGAATCCTTGGACACAGTTCCTAACGAATTGGCGTATCGTTATCAGAGTCTTTACTTCAATAAATAGCGTAATATGCTATGTGAAATGGGAAGAATAAAAAAATTGAAAGCATGCCCTGCCTTTCAAAAGTTGTTATTTCTCGTTTCCATTTTAATTACAAAAAAAAAAACTAAACTTTTTAATGTTGCGTGTAATTTTCTTACAGTAATGTTCTGAATTTTAAAAAAAAATACTCAAATTTTTATTGAATATTTCTATGATATATCAAGTATATAGTCAAATAAACAAAATTAAAATGTTGAGGAATTTTTCTTTTTGTTCTTATACTTTTTTCGAACGCACGCTTCGATTTTGAATGAATAGTCAGATTAAATGAGGTGAATAATTTCCAGTAAAAAATTAACATAGTAATTCTCATAAATGGTTTCTTTGTAAAGAAAAAAAAAGATCAAATGTGGAAATATTTAACTTATTTTTTTTTAATACTTCTAAAGTTTACAATTGCTTCTTATTCATTTTTTTAATTAGCAGCTAATGTAAATGATCTTTGAAACAGAGTTTAAAATATAAACAAATAAAAAAAATCAATTCAGTAGCTTCTTAGTATGAAATTGTAGTAAAAATCCTCAAAATAAATTTGAAATAATTGGAACATTTTTCAAATATGATATTAAAAAATTAACCTGAAAATAGTGGTGAATTTATTTTAAAATAATAACTTTAACTGATATTTTTATGAAGAAATTGATTTATTAACATAGCTTTTATTTTGAAATTATTAAATAGCCAATTTGAAGAGACCTATAACTTTGGATATTGGCTAGACGAAGGAAAAACTAATGTCCGTATGCTCATTAATATACTTGTAAGTAGTAGCAGAATGTCCAGATCCTAGACATGAAATGTACATGCAAAAAATACTTGTTAGAAACCAACAGTCTTATGAAACCAATATTCAGTCATGAAATCACCTCTGTTGCTTTACAAATATAAAACAATAATAATTAGAGTATGTTATATTAGAAACATGAAACATTTATCATACATTTTCGTTTCACATGTGAAGAGATAACAAAATTTGAATTTTAAGAACGATAATTGAGTGCATTAGTGACCTATTTTTTTTATGGAGCAGGCAATATAGATTTCATTCATTAAACTGTATTTTCTTAATATGAGACTAGCAAATTGTCAGGGAGCATTTTTCTTTGTTGAATAAAATCTTTAATTAGTTTATAGGTAACAGAAATTTCACTTTATTTTCTGCTTAAATAGTTTTGTTTATGTGCTTTAATGATATACTATGTAAGATGATTTTAGTCAAATTATAGCTTCTCAGATCATAACAAAAATCTGCTCATTCTCAGCAAACCGAATCACGGGGGCATAGATTTACTTTAAGAATCATATAAAGCATATAATAGTAATATATGATATAAAAGACGAATTTTAAACCAATATTGCTCATTAAAATACATCAATTAGTTTTACATTACTATGCTTTAAGTAGTTAATATTTTTATTGCTCTCATGTACTATATTTACTTGTAACATATATACATCATTAAAATTTCCTGATTATGATAAGATGACGATTGAATCAGTTTGTAAGTAACTTAAAAACAGTTCTTCTGTCATTTTTGTCATTCATTTGAAAAATTTCCTAGTTCATGTTTTTGATTTTTCGTGTTCCTCAATGCGCATTGCAACAATTACGCCGGCATCCAGGCATAGAGGTAGCGCGTCTTTCCCGTGATCTGAATGTCCCGGTTTGGGCATGGTTGTTCTTCTGTATTCTATCTGTAAGATGTTTGATTATGCCCCAATGTAAAAGAGGGTTTTGTAAGTGAATGTGATGATTGAGTAGCAAAAAAATCACACTTTTGGCCCTAGTTGCCTACAAAACTACCTACCGGCCCTACAAAACAAGAGACGCGGTTTAGGCTTAAATAGCTGACTACCTCAGCGAGCTTATCCCTGGAAAATGCCATAAGAAACAACAGCAACAACAATTATAGAAATTTAAGAATGCTAGCGTTTTTTTTTAAATATAAATATTCTAAGTAGAAATAATTTAGCTTTAACCACATAATATTTTTGGAGTTTAATTAAATACACGGTGGAATTATTTTCCTTTCAAATTTTTCATATATTAAGTATATAAATCTATATGTATTCCTAATATACAGGAAATATTTTCATTAACTTTAGAGAAAATGGAAAGAAACGAAAGGAAAAGAAAATGTTAAATGAGACTGTTCTTTTCCCATCTAACTGATCTGCTCAAAGACTTGACAGAGCTCTGCGACTTTGATACATAATCATATTCCATGTTTCATCCGTCTATTTCGTTGACTTATTAGGGTATTCACAAACCAATTATAATGTTAAAAAATACCGAACTTAAGGAATATTTCAAACATGATTCCTTAACATATTGAAATATAATTAATTTCAAGCTTTAAAAAAGATTTTTTAATTACATATATTGGAGAAAATAAAAATCCACTTCGTATTAGTAGAATAACTTCTTTGATGAAACTGTCGAACCTATACGAAGCGAAATTGGAAACTCAAGCTCACTCTCAGTTAAATTGAATCCTTATAGTTCCCGGTTATAGTTAGTCTCATCCCGTGCTCGTTTCCTCCGACTTAATAATTAGACTCCCTGAACACCTAGAACTTGCAGTAAAGTAATAAAGGTCCCTAAGTAAAAGACTCACGCCATTTCTGATCCGAGCCCTTAAGAATGACGTTTCGGAAATTGCGATACACCAACCGGGGGTGTTGTTGAGCTGCTCTGCACAGCTCAACGGGGCGTGCTGTATTGTTCCTTCGAGCAAAACGAAAACCGTCTTCTGCTGAGAATGTTTTATTAGGAAACAGTTGCACACAAGTTACTGTTATTAACGGTTTACTGCTCCTGTGTATCTGATTCTGACACTCGCGGAGCCGCATCTATTGAGGATGAATATTTCATGTGTGCAGCTGACACGAGAGGAATTTTTAAGCTTCAGGTGGTTTTAATCCACGCAATTATGAAAACATCGTATTAATCATCTTTCCGAAAGAAAATTACCTGTGAAGTGCTCAGGTGTTAAATATATTTTTGGATCCTGAGAAGTCAATGTCTTGTTTAGTAAAATTAATGTATAATGAGGAACATAATTGGAATAATTAGCAAGTGAGAAAATAAATATGCATTATTTTATCGTAAATATTTCATTAGAAAAATATTAATAAGATTGAAACTTTGCGAGTGTGCCGTTCGAAGGAAAACGGATACTAATCTCCAAAATTTTTTTTTTCTCTTTCTGAAAATAGCATACAAATGCAATCTGCTAAATAATAATATCTTTATTAATTTAATTATCTTTAGAAATTAATTTTTCAAGTATTGAGAATTTAATTGCTTTAATTTTTGTATTGTTTAATTAGGTATAAATTTAAATTTAGGGAAAGTGCTCAATTATTGTTTCTTTTAAGTTTCTATAGAACCCTTGAAACGTGTGCGGATTATTTAATTATTATCAAATTGTGAGTTTTTGCTTGATTTAATTCCGACAAAAGTATAATTCGAAAACAACTATTAAGAATTAAAATATTTTAAAGGACTTTTTTTTCTATTAAACCTTTAGGCTTCATGAATCATTTGGATGCTTATGATGTTCAGATTTAAGACATTTTATTTTAATAAAACTAAAATTAATGTAGAATTTTTATCTTAGAAATAAAATGTTTTACTATCAGCTAATTTTCTCCACGAAATAATGTAAAAATTAATAGATAAATAAATATGATTCTTATTAAAAATAATGTTTCATTAATTTCTGAAAATATGAAGAATATATACTTTTTAAATCTTTTTTTTTATTGTTTGGGGGGGAATCAATAATAACTAGTAAGCAAATATTACAGAAAGCAGATATTTTTACAAAAAGATTTAAAATATTATTGAATTTTTTATTTAGTAAAGGAGATAAAAACTTACTAAACATTTCTAACTATTTTTGAAGTTTCTAAAGTTCTAATTTTAGTAAAATGATCACTAATGATAATTGATGTCCTCAAAAATTACATGTCCAATTTTTTTTTTTAAATACATAATTTGAAAACCTTTTTTTTTTCTCTCTCTCTCTTTCTCATTTATCTTACTGTGAATTATTTACAATGACTTCATTGAACTTTTATTTGTCGAAACTCAGTCTATTAGAGTTTAGTGTTTGAAGAAAGATAATATATTTTTATTTAATATTTTTGTTAAAAAATAAAATCAAGCTCTAGCATTGGTATTATTTTTTTAAACTATCCATTTATCACAAAAGAAACTGAAAGTTAATGCTTTGATAAATATTGTCATATTGCTTTTAAATTTAGCACTTAAATATTTTCTTTTAATCAAACTTTTGATGAAAATCAATGTTTTGACCAAAGTTTTAAAATTTGTTCCTTAACTTTCAGGTGTGGTTATTCTCGATCGAATAGAATCATGTCATCAAGTCAAATTTCAAGACAAAGTTTCAAATGCTTAAATGCTTTGTTATAATCTGGTTTTTCTGAAATAATCCACGAAAGGAAGATCTCTGCATCTCCGGCCAATCAACTTCAGAATCAATCGAAGAAGGCGCAAAATAACATGGAAATGCTATTCTGCCTCTGTAAACAAGGGAAACCGCAGCTAATTCCACCGCCATCTATTGGCTGATAACAGCTATCGGGTTGGTCTAAGAGGTCTTTCTTACACTCCCCCTGATTATATCTCTTTTTGGCTTATCTATGAAGCACTTCATTGTTACAATCGAAGTAAAATATCATTTTAATATAAATAAAATACTTTGTGACTATATATTGCATTTCTATATCTACATTTAAATAATAAATGTGAAATTAATACAATTTGTGCATTTATTATTTAGGAGAAGAAAACTAAAACTGTCTGCATTTAAAAACTGAAAACGTTGAAAGAATATTGCTCCAAAGGAAATATCTTGAATCATTTTAAATTGCAAAATTTTATTACTCCGATAATATTATTTGCTTTTCTGAACAATATTTCTTTCGAATGTTATTGAATTTGAATAATTTAAATGCTGTAGATTAACTGTTCCACTGCTATTTTTGTTCAGTTCAGTTTTTTTAAAATCTATTAATTTATATATAACATTAACATTTTTAGCGGCCTTAAAGTAGTGATTTAAAAATCTCTAAAAGTCTCTCTAATTTTCAAAATAGTCCTTTGTTTTAAAATACCACTAATTATAATGTTTTAGCCTTAATACATGTTCTATATGGTTAATTTAAAAAAAACAATGTCTACTTTAAAATTATTATGCATGCAAAGAAGTTTAGTCGCAACCATTCTGGATACATAAACGTAAAGCATTGAAAATGTAATCTTATTCAAAAACGAGACTTTTTGAAATTTGTTTAAACAATTGTTTTCTTCAAATGAAGTGAAAATATGACGTTTATTTCATTTTCAGTAGTTCCTTTTTATCCAGCCCAATATAATTATTGAGCCAGAAATCTGCTAACGTTTAGTAAGACGGCACAGAGGTAGTGCTCCTTCTCCATGTTTAGAAAGTCCCGAGTTCGAGTACCGGTTCGGGTATGGTTTTTCTGTGTGGTATCTGCTGCCCCCTCCCAGTAAAAAGGGAATCTGCAAGCAAATGTGGTGAGTGAGTACCTAAGTCGCACTCTTGGCCTTTAATTGGCGCTACTTCAAAAAGAACAGACGCTCCTTTCGGCTTAAATCTGCTGATGCATCAGCAAGGGGCTTGTTCATAGGCAAGTGACATATATAACAACAAGATAATTTTATACTTATAAGTAATGATGAAGTTTAGCATATTATTTAAGAAATAAGTAAGCTAAGAGATATTATAGAGTCTGTTATTGCAGATTCAGAGTTGATGTTTATTTGAAGATGCTTGAAAATGAACTCTTCATACTAGAACGTTTGTTTGCATTCGTTTAAAATATTTTATTTTAACTTTTTTTAACTCTATATACGCATTGGAATTCGAAATATCATAGCTCAAAAACTTCTAAATAGCGTATGTGTAAGTATGAAATAAAGAATTTACAAAATAATATCATTCAAGTTTTTATATTTAATTTATGATTAAGAAGTATTCTACAAATTTAGCGTAATATTAAAAAATATTTTTTATAAAAAAATTTAATTTTTATTTCCATTTATTACAACTCTTTCTTTGTTTTCTCTTGTTTATAATATCTATTCAGGACACTTCTGATAGAAAAAAAGCATCAGACTGAATCACGAAAGATATAATAAATTTTTCATATATATTATTCAAATTAAGTAATAAATAATCGAAATAATGATTTGTGCTTTTGAACTATGAACATGGGAAAAACTTCCAAATGATATTCGTTATAGAAATTTTTTATATAAAAACATACTAATAAATAGAATGGTTGCCACTCAGATTGTTTATGAAATTCATTATTTCAAATCTCCCAATTTGACTCATCAATAGAAAATACGATATCTGTAAAAGAAAAATGTTCATTCATTTTGTTCTATCATATAACATAATATTCTATCTAATCATTTGCTTTGATTCTGTATCTCTAGCTTTATTTCAACATAATTCTATATTCAATAATTAATGCTATTATTCTTGTTCTTCCAGATAAGAATCTTGGTCTGATCATTTTTACATTTTTATTACAGCGAATTCATTTGTGATGATATACATAAACATTCCATAAAAAGTATTGCTTTATTAATCAAGTTTCGTTAACCATAGATTACACTAATAAACGAGGCGAACGATTCCTGCTTTCATTAAATTTGCTGCTTCAGAAACGGCCCGCTAACAACAATACCTTTTTCTACCACGATATTTGAATAATTCTTCGGAACTGCAATTTATCTTCGATCCGAGACGCTTTTTTCTTGTATGTGTACATGTTAATGTCTTGATACATAGTGCTAACGACTTTTTTTTTCGAATGCTTAATGCACAGTCTCTATTATTAATAGTTCTAAATGATGGTAAAAGTTCTTTAGAACTTTCTTGGAACGGCATTCTATTTTATTTAAACCAAAATTTCATCCAAACGACCTTTTATTCCTTAAATCATTAACTACAACTTTTCTCTCCTCAAACATTTTACAGTGTCTGCCAGCTCTAAATGGAAACCCCGTGCAACGGCTATTTAAAGCAGTGAGCCTTCTGATATAAATCATTCACGGTCCTTAGGTTAGGCGGGCACCGAGGACCTCCTGTCAGTTGAGTTATTCACAGATTAATCTTACGTGCCGTGTCATCTTCAGGCAGTGCGAGAAATCTTTAATGGTCTTAACGCATTGCAATAAGTCATTTATTCCGTGCGAGATGTGCCCGAATCATTGATAAAGGTGTCCGTTACAATTCTCTGAGTGAATAGCAACGCCATAAATTCCAGGTTGCTGCCATCGACACCAATCTTAATAGCTCATATTTATTATATCTGCTAATAACGCAAACAGTGGCCGGAGATTGGCTCTATTTTTTTGGAATTTCTGATAACCCTGAAGATTTTTTTAAATAAATATGTAGCCGTGATCCATTCTAGAGCTGAGAAAGAGCTGTAACTTTGGAAATATGCATATTTATAGCTCGTATCTCAATAGTGAATACTTTATCAAGAATGTAATATTATTCAACCAAATGGATCCTTGTATCATTAAGTCTGTGTAATTCAATTCCACTTATTTCAAAAGATATTCAGTCTATGAATTCATTAGTTCCCAAATTCACTCGAAATGCAGAGCTTTCGAATCACCTTAGTTTAATATTCCATCAAAGTTGTAAGGGCTGCAGTGATTTGGTTATATTGTTTTGTCTCTGATATCTTAACATCAAAACAAGAATTTATCTAGACAAGGCTTGTTGTTACCCCCTTTGGCATAGATTGATGAGCATCGAATTATTGAATTTTTTTAGAAGGATCTGCAATTAAGGGAAAATATTAAGTAATTTAAAATGCAAAAATCATTTAAAATCATTTCTTTGTCTCAAATGCTTTATATTATCATACGAAGTAAAATAATAATGAATGTGCCAAATAATGTGTGTTATCTACAATCAAGTGCATAAATTAAGGATTGTTCAGTCATGTGGGAATCAAACTCTAAAATGTATATATCACTCGTAAAATGACTAGTCACATCTTTAAAAGTCATATGAAAATTGCAGGAAGTCAACAGATGACACGGATAATACATCACAATGACGTGATTGATGCATGAGGAATACAGGCAAAAAAGTAGAATTGTTTACCAGCGCTTATAAGACTTTCAGTATAATAACTATATAAATATGACACAAAGAACACATTTGGATGATTTTTTACACTGTAGAATTGTTGGCAGTCTGGAATGGGGACGAATCCAGCTGAGAGTGCCCGAAAAACTCGGAAATACCTAGAGTGTCATTTCCAGGCTTTGGAAACCATTCCAAGATTACGGTAAGGTGAGTAGATGCCACAGCACTGGTCATCCTAGGGTTACAACGCCGAATGAGGACCGGTATTTGGCAAATACTGCCAAAAAAAAAAAAGACGGAACACAGCATTAAACCTGTCTCGTCAGCACTCTTTAGCTAATGGTAAGATAGTTTCAAGGTAGACCATATACAGACACTTAGGGCAGATTGGTCTATATTACTCATACACCGATCAGATGTGTTCCACTTACTGCAACTCACTGTCACCTGTAATTAGCCTCTAGTAGAGAGCATGCATTATGGACACTGCAACAGTGCATTAGTGTAATATTTTCCGACAAATCGTAGAGCTTCAGATACCCTTACTACCAAGATAACCTCACTGAATGACATCGTTAAGGTGGTGCAGAATTGTTCGTTTGGGGAAGAATTATTTTAAGTTCAAGAACTGACCGGCATGTTCAAATTGGATTCATGATAGTCAATTTCCTGCTTCGTTCCCGGGGATAACTTTGAAGTTCAAACGGCCACGGAAGATGCTTGGATCGGGTAAATTCACTTCCCCGATCTTTCATGTGACTTTTTTTTGTCGAGTCGTTATGCTGGAATAACATGTATGTTCGTTTCGGGGTGCCATGGGAGCAGAGTTCGTGTTTATGGATGACAATGTCCGTCGCCACCTTGTTAACATTATAAACAAATGCATTCGATCGGAGGATATCACCCGTATGACAGGCCAGCATTCTCACCGGACTTGAGTCCAATAGAGCACGTGTGGGACATGCTTGGCCGAAAGTTGCAGTCCGTCAACCATTTTCTATATACTACCACAACTTCGGAGAGCATTGCTTGATGAGTGGTATACTATTCCCCAAAATCAGATCGTTAGCTTGGTACTCAGCATGCCTAAGAGTTGTAGGGACTGTATTGCATCGTCTGGAAGACGTATTATCTATTACCCATGATACCAAACATGTAATATTGTTTATTGTAAACTTTTTTTCCTAGTTTGATTTAGGAAGAAAAAAAATCACACATTTTATTAATGACATCAAACTTTTAGCTTTTTTTTTCTCTTTACCTTTTGTTTAATATATAGGCTTTACAAATAAGTCATATTTGTTTCGCCTATAAAAATTAAATATAAATACAAAATTTAAAACAAAAACTTTATACTAATTGGACTTTAATTCATAATTTATTATTATAAATATTCTGGAATACGAAATTTCAACTTTTCTGAAATTTGCTTTTAGGTACACCTCAAATATGGAATCAAGATTTAAGAAGTTAATCGATTAAATAAACATTTTTATTACCTAAATATTAAAACTGTGTACTGTCATTAAAAGGTCATAATTGTGTGACATTTTGAAATTTTAACAAAATTAATTAGGGACATAAAAAAATAGAAAATTTAAGTAATTTCATTTTTCCAAATTTAAGACATGTAAAACTGAAATAATTTAAAATGAAACCAAGCATAAAAAGAAGCTATTATTCAATAGGAGTTAAATAATAGCATATAATTCTAATAAAAAGTCCAAAATAAATAGTATTTAAGAAAAAGTGTTTGTGAATTTTAACCTGACTTAATACATACTAAAGATTTCAAATAAAAATAATTAAACTATATGTTTTTTAGATGTTCCTCTTTTTTTATATTTCTTTATATAAAAAGAGGAATATACATTGGCAATCCTGATAAATCCAAAACATCCCAATACATTGACAATCCTGAACAACTAATATAAGATAAAAATAGGAATTATTTTAAATACGTGGTTTTTTTTTAAATCCTCTTGTAGAGAAAAACAAACCAACAAAGGACTTAACCTGAAAAATAAAGCTTTCCTGTGGCAGCAAATTTTAATTATTGCAATGAAAAGAAAGTTAACACCATTTCGTTATAAATTTCATGGAAAACTTTCCATTAATTTAAGCTGCTTCATTTAACAACAATCATAATCCTCATCGACTGGCATGAAAATAAACACAATTAAACCCGGCGAGTGAAATTCAAATTCACGCATCCAATTTCGTTTCCGACGAGTGTAAAATGATAATCCTGACGAACCCTAACCTAAAGACATTAGATGGCAACTGCTGCTTCCGTGCGCCCCGTGTGGCCAGAACTCCGCTTGCGGCGAACAAGTTGAGTTGCAACTTAAGTTCTGCACCAGGGGAGCAGACTTCACCGACGATCTTCGTTTTTGTTTCGCGAACTACCGCCTTAATCTGATTGGATCGCTGTGTAAAAGGAAAAGAGGGCGCGGGTCGAGACTAAGAAGATTACTGGATGGTTAGACACCTAGGGGACTGGAAGGGAGACGGTTGACGAATTTATGACACTAAGGCTTGCCCATGATGGGCAATTCTTCAATTCCTTTAATGACAGTTGGTTTAGGTGGCTATTCTTGATTTTTGGAAATAAGCTTTGAAACAAAATTGCGTTTCTGAATGTGAACGGATTAAATCATCTCATACCGGGGACAAAAAAAATCGTGTTCCTTTTTAACTTTTATACTTCTTTTTTTTAGAACAGTTTCTTTTATTTTTATTGATTGGAAATTTTGGTTTATTTTCCTTTGGAGAAACGAGAAATTTTGCCATTTATTTTCGCAAAACACTAAATACAGCAATAAAAAATAAAGAAAAATAATTAGTTTGTTATTAAACTAATAAAACTTGAACTAATAAAATTTGAAGAACAAATAGAAGCTGTGGTCATATTTTTGAAATCTTCGGAATATAAAAAGAATATATTCTATAAACGAAAATATTTAAACTTATGGTTATAGAAAAAGATACAAATATTTTTTAATTGTCTTGAAATTATTTGCAATTGTAATTCGCATCTGAATACAATTACTAATTGATTAATTATTCAAGAAAATAAAATTATGATATCTGTAAGCAGATGTAGGAACTAAAATGTTTAAAATAGAAGCATATCATTTAGGAATTAGTACTAGTACAATATACTACATATTAATAATAATATCCATGGTGTTGTTTGCAAGACGTATATTATTTTGGTATAATCTTTTCAATATTGATTATAAATTTAAAATCAGCCTGGTTTGCAGTTAACTATTATGGAAATGCTTTAAAATTAGACACTGGATTGCGAGCCAAAGGCAATCGCACAAATAAAATTTCATACTTTAAAAATATATAAATTTTAATAATTTAATTATTAGTTCAGAGAATATTATTAGAAAATTTTGAACAGATGTGGAAAATTATAACAAAGAGGCTGTGACAAAGCAACTGCTAATATTTTATGAAAAATTATATATTTCTCTACCATATTTCCTTCCTTTTTTACTTTCTTGTCAAAAATTTACGAAATTGCAAATGCATGAAGAGACGTTTTGATAGTTTAAGTTAAATATATATAAATATAAGGAAGTTATTTTCGGGGGGGGAGTAAATAAAATATGGTATTTTTACGAAATTTTTGCACTTAAAAACAAAATGATTTTTTTTGTATTACTTAATTAAAAAATAAAAATACTAATTAAAATTTAAACCTTCATGTGCCTTTCATTCAATTTTAAAGATTTATTTTCAAATTTGAGACTAGCAAACATTTATAGGCCAACATTTTTGGAATTCACTTTCCGACGATACCATCTTTCCATAAAAAGCAAAGCAGCGAGAAAGAATGCTCTTTTTAACAGGGCAGGTTGACCACCAAAGATTAGTACTGAATTTAAGGATAGTAAATAGATATATTTGCATTCCATATGAAGATAAATATATAATTTTAATTATTTAAATTTTAAGAATACAATCAAATAATTTCAAAGAGCAATCGAAATAATTTAATCATTTCAAGCAATAAATAACTTATCATAATATAATGATATGCTAATAACATAGAGTATATAACTTAACATCATGAACAATAAGACAAAGAAAACTAATTTATAATAAGCAATAAATTGTACGCATCACGATAATACTGCAGCTATCAAAACGGATTTATGTATGTATAACATTTTAACTTTTTCTAACTGAAGGTAAATACTTATTTAAAAAAATATATTGTCACTTAAATTTTTGCAACTTAACTTATGTAGTTCGTTTTTTTCTTCAAAAAATCTTATTTATTCAATCCATGGAAATATCAAAAAAATATTGAACAAATTAGATTTCCGAAATTGCCTCGCTTTTTTATGACCTTAATAATTTACACAGATTCAGTCACAATCTTAAATTTTAAATCAACAAATAGCAACGACTATTCGCATGTTTTATGAAAATGTTTTGAAGTTCCATTTACGAAATATACAAAGAATTAATGTGAGATACACTTTTGCTGGACTGTAAATTCTATAAAATTTATTTTTAAAACTGAACTTTTTCATAAATTTTTCAGATAAGCCTTTTTTTTTCAGGGCGTCCAAAAACACACACTGAATTTATATTTCACTTAGCTTTTAAAGCTTTCATACCCTTCTAGAGAAAAATTTATATTTTTCGGAATTTGTTGAAGAATTAGATTTAGAAGCATGTCTCGAAGGCACACTTTCAGTTAGAAATTCATGTTATCTTTTTTTTCTGTCCATGTTTTTTTTTAATGGAGGGGGAAGAAAAACTATTTTCTGTGCATCTCGAATTGAAAGTTTTTCATTTCCAGCAATGGCATGCTGTAGTACTACCGTATTGTAATAAAAATGTTATTATCCTCTTTGTTGATTTTCGGTGCGAAAAGGAGAAATAAAAAAGGTTAGAGTTAAAAATTTACTACGGAAATCTTTTCTCCTCTTCGGAACTAATTCTGTAAGAAAATTTTTGATTTGATTTCTAAAGACGATTTTTTGCTTTAAGGTAAGAAAGCTGTAACGTAAATTTAAAAAAAAATAACGCAAATATAAAAATTGTGACCTGGTTATGTTATGAAATGAAATGTTCAAATATTTTCACGTAAAAATAACTTACTTTCCTTATTTTTTGATGAATTTATGATGAAAGGAATTATAAAAGCTGTGACTAGGAATAAAAGTAAGAAAAATTATTATGAATTAAAGTCCTTTAAAATATATATTTCCCCCTTTTTTAGTTGTCATCTAATTATTATTTATTCAAATACAGTAACTGATCAAAAGTCAAATATTTTTTCAATAAAGTAAATGATAAAAATAAGTGATAAAATTACCCGATTTCGGATTTTCAATGGTATTGTGTGGGTATTTATAGTTCATGGCTCTTCGTTGGATACTTATAACAATGTTTTGTATTTGTAACAGTAATCATGTTTTTCCCAATTCAAAAATACCTTTTCTAGAATATTAACTTTAATTCATTTTGAATATTGTTTTTTTAATCCTTTTCTACTGCAATATTTTGAGTTATTTCTTTATTTTTCTAAGTCTTACTATTAGTTCGCACACACCCTTTGTATATAGAATAAAACGAAGTATCCTGAAAGTGTCTGTATGTTTGAATCACAAAAACTCGAGAAATAATTAACGGATATTGAAGATATTTATACATTTTGTAGAGCATTTATTGGGGAAGGTTTTGGTATATTAAAGTCATATCAAGGAGTTTTATAATTGTAATTTTAACTTTTCCGCACATGCTCGAAAGCCTCAAAATCCGCATGTCCAAATAGCTAAACATGAGGTATTCATTTCTTTGCGATTCGAATCTCATTAAGCCCAAACGAAAGAAATCTAGCCTTGGTGGGAATACATTAACTGCCAAAAAATATTTACACCATTTTGAAGAGTATTTATAGGGAAAGGTTTTAGTGCAATTAAGTCATATCAAGATTAAAAAGAAATTTTTTTAACAGTCTAAATATTTCTAAATGTGTGTTATAAAAACAATTTTTAGATATAAAAAATTAAACATTTTTGATAATTTTTAAATATATTTTTATGTTTGTTAGATGTTGCGTAACATACTCATGTCTTATCGGGTGGAGGTAGACTTAAGTTTAAAGCTAATTTTTCATTTTGGATGCTAAGCCACCGGCAACGTCATGCGGGTACTGCTAGTATATTATATATATATATATATATATATATATATATATATATAGTTCACCTTTTTTTATCGTTAGTAAAATTCTTTTTATTTATCCGCTCAAGTTCAAATATATTTTTTCAAACTTGCTATGGATGAAGCTTGATGTTAATACAGTTTTTCCAAATATTAATTCATTACTTTTGTTATTTTTTTATTAATTAATTAAAATCGAATGTGGTCTCCAAAAATCTTTATTTCCCCGTTACCAAAAAAGTAAGACTGCTTATTTTCTTAGTGTTTGATACTATTAAAATTAAACATTGATAACTAACCGATTTTACGGACTCATTTTAGAGTACTTTTAATTTAAAATAAAACAGAATAAAGGAAAAATTTCTAATCTGTAATACGTTATCACAACTGGTATAGAAATTTCACGCATATTTGTTGCCCCAATAGGCGTTGGTATTTCCTGCATGCGCGTGTGTTCAGATTTATTTTCAATAGATAGGGACTTGATTTTGTTTTTGCCAGGCATAATTTTTTGATAATAATTAATAATAATTGTAATTAGTAAATAAAAATATCTAAATTAAAAAAAAATCTTTGTTGACTTAAGTAGGAATAGACTTTATGTTTTTATATTACTTGTTAATTATTAATTTATAATTTACGATTATGTTTGTTATAGTGTAGATGAATACATATATTTAGTATATACTAAATGCTAATGGAAATAATACTTTATAAAATGGAATAGTTTAGCAAGAAAAAGTCAATATGTATGTTCGAAACTAGAAATTAATAGAATGGGTAGTTACTGGTGACACTCTGTCTTGTCTTGTTTGTCTGTAAGATCTGTCTGACTTTTCATAAAGGAGCACACATTTAAATTTTTAACAAGCATAGGTCTAGTCAACATTTGAAATAACTTACGGAAATACATAACGGAGAGAAAAAAGTTAAAGCAATGAATAAGCACAGCTTTACTGTCTAAAAATTTAACAGAACCTTGGAGATGAAATTGAGTTGAAAAAAGAATAAAATCAAAAATAATAAATATTCCCGGTCAACCACCTAACTACTGAAAACGGCTAGTTTTAAATAAAATTTACTAAGAACAATTGTACCTATAACTTTATCAAGTAAACCCATTTTAAGTTATTAATATCTTAAATTCTTTTGATTTATAATAACATATTTAAGAAATACGCGTAACTCTTTTGTTGGTATAAATGGCACGCTACTAGAAAAGTTAAAATAAGTACTCAAAATTTGGATACCCTAAACCAGAAACGAAATATATTATTATTAAGCGTCGCTCTATTACACCTTAATTGCTTTTTAGAAATTTGTGCTTTTTTTAAAAAAAATATTTATTACAGGCAGATGCGCTTAACAGTCTATGCACCAATTTTTTGTTATAAAATAAACAAGCAAAATAATGCATTGTTTCTACATTATATTAACTGGTCATAATTAGAAGAAAACAAACTATGAAATTTGCGCTCGTATTTGCGCTTTCTGCTTGGAGTCAGTTGAATAAAAAATCCATTGCCGCAGAAAGATGTATCCTGCAAACACAGAAAAAGATGAAGCGAAAAAAGATGAAGTGCAGTTTTTCGAAAATCTACATCGTTTTACGGTTTTACAAGTCATAATTAAAACCTTTTCCCTTTCTCGGACTCGAAGTATAGTGAAAGCATTATAATCTTAAAAATACAAGCATTCTAGATTTTAACAAATCTCTATATTTTAAATCTCTCTGACTTTGCAAAACACATTTTGAGAAACATTTTGTTTAACAGAGATAACTGAAAAGAGTTTTAAGCTAGACTGATGAGATTTCCCAAGTGATGCCTATACCAAATTTATAAATTTCCGTTAAATTTTAAGCAAAGGTATTCCATGAAAGAATATCTATAAGAAAATAAATTAAAATATATAAATTTTGCTCAAATAGAAGTTAGCACGATGACTGAAAAGCGAAGAGAGCTAAAGGGATAAGATGAGATTTATGTCAAAAGCTAATAAATTTTAAGCTAAATTCATCAATTGATTGAATGTCTACCGATCTGTACTTTAAGAAGTATGTAAATACGATATGAGTTAAATATATCAATTTGGTATATTACAACTGTATTTCTTAGTCAAATTTTGGTGTTACTAGGCTGGGAAAAAATGCTTCTAAAACCCAAATTCACATTTATTAGGGTTTTTTAAATTCACATTTATTAGTTTGGGGGAGACAATCCCACTGGTTATAATAACAATAATTTGATTTCTATTTTAGAAAGTTATCTCCATACAATTCTTTTCTGAAGGTCGGTGTCTGATAAAAGAAAATAAATATTCAATGAACCAGACACGTTTCTCTCGAGGCAAGAAAAAGTGAAACCGAAATTCATAAACAATTAATGAAAGAAAGCAAAAGAAAGAAAAATACCGAAAGAACAAAGGAGGATTTTGGATGGGAATGGGGAAAAAAAGAATCAAGAGCGTGCATTTTAAAGCGAATTTAATGGATTTGCAGCTCTGATGACTTTCAAATCAAACGGAAAAAATGTTGGTTTTAGCTTTCAGATCAGATCACTTGCGTGTGCGGTGGGCTTTTTTAGTCTTCCGGATGACTAATTCCTTTCTGAGTTTCTTTTCCTTTATAGTTTATTTTCTATTTTCTTTTCTCATTATAATTTTTAATTGGTTATAAGATTCTCAGAGTTATGAAGTAAACACAAATAATTGAATCCCTAAATGGTGAAATTAATTGTTCAGACCTCCCCCCCTCACCCGAAAATGTAAGTTTAAAATAATTTTAGACAGCACGAAATAAACACTACTCAGCCATCCGCTACTGGTTTAGAGATTACATCAGAATTTAAATTTAAGTTTTGCTGTGATGATTCGGCAATCTCATACCATGCTGTTATGCACAGTGTTTCTTAAGCGTGAACCATGTCAGTGTTATTCAAAATAAATAATTAGAAAGCACGTCTGTTGAAAGTTTTCTCAGATGATCTTCCATACCCCAGTTATTACTTTTCCAAAACATTGTATTTGATAGTTATAATGCAACCCTTTCATTCCCCAGACAATAACAAAAACATTAAAGTCGTGAATCCATAACAATTTTACAGCCAATTAAAGGCAGCGTACACAATAAATATGATACAGCGATAAAGAAAACAACTTACAGGAAAAGTCTGATTTTCTGAAGCCATCTAGGTTACCTTTTTAATGATGGGGGATAATAAAATTTAATGCGAAAATATGGTATTATCAAGAGCTATAACTTGGACTTCTGGGATACCATTGTATCCATTTGCTATCTAACCTAAATTTAAAAGTAGCATTTTTATTATTAATTTCTGAAGTATCTTCTTCTGTATTGCAGGATCAGCATTCATTAGCTGCTTATCAAATTCTGATATCAGGGATCGGAACAAGATAAAAGTCTGCATGTCCACCAATAAAACACGAGAACATGAGTTCCCATCCAGAGACAGGAAGACATGGCTGTAAACGCGGGCGTTATGAATTACAGCGGGAACATGCGATACACATTAAAACCTGAGCCAACAAGAGAAAATTCTGTCAAAAGATGACGGTGTTAAAGGAGAATTACACTCCGCTTAATGCTTCATAACGAAAATTTATTGCCCTAGAAGGTACTATAATTTTCTCTTATGGCCTTTCGTCCTAACTTTTAACCTTAAACGTTGTTGTATGTGTACACAGGCATTTCCAAATTACCAAAGCATCATAAAAATTTTGGAGACTGCTCCGGCAGAATTGTGACGCCAAGCCCAATAAAGTAAGTGATGAATGATAATGCTACTACGCTGCTTCGGTGAAATTTTTTATTGATTGGTGATACTAGGTTCATAATGAAAGAAATATAGTGAACAGCGCGAGGTGATTTTTTTCTTCTTTTTTTTCTTTTTTTTGGCTTTATAGGACGTTGCCAGGATATGTTAGTGAGAATGTTGTGATATTTTATATAGATGTTCAAATGTCCCTTTTCTTTCTTTTCGTGGTGGTGAATTATGGGATATAGCTTTGTGGTTGGCTTCGCCTCCCAAAGTGGTCTTTTATAGTAATTTCACGGTGAGATCGCCTTTGATAGAGGCAGTTGAAATTCTTTAAGCGGGAAATGTGATCGTAATAAAAAGTGTGCTTTCAGTTTAATACGCAGCTGATGAAAAACATACCTCACATATCTGAGGTTAAAATAGCTTTGATATTATTTTGCTTATATCAATTACTTAAGTTCTAGTGATGTGAACGAGCATCAGTGCACTTACAAGGTTCAAATGCTTTCAGATATTGCAAATTAATTATTATTTTCTTTCGATAGAAAGGCGATATTTTTTATTCATTCTGAATGGTTTGTGGATTGCATATCTTGAACAGAATGGTATTATTCGTAGAATTAATATTTTGCTTCAAGATATCAAATAACTAGCAGTATTGAATATAAATCGATTAAAAATGTTGATTAGAGGTTGTAAAATGTATGCTAACCACACATATTGAAACTGATAAGTTTTACTCATCTAATATAATGCTATCAGGCCAATCATATCACGATAATTTATATCATAGAAAAAATTGATTTAAACTTCACTAAAGGTTTTAATAACGTATTTTATAATTTGAATTTTTTCGTATATTTATCACATTATTTCAATTTATAACTAAACAATTAATTTATAGCACATATAAAGCTAAGAATTAAGTTTCCAAACACCGAGAAATTACTAAGATTTGAATTTTGTTATATGTATATTAAATTTAATTAATTTAAACAAACTCACACAAAAACAGGAATTTAAACATATATAAAACGAACAATGAGATTTTAAAGGCGCAATACTATTTCAAAAAAAATTATTTCTTTCTGAATACCAACTAATAAATAAAAGTAATTAAAGTTGCTGAAAATATGGTAATTGATAGGGTAAATCCGAAAAAAAACATACATTAATTTAAATGTCTGTTTAATGTTTTTTTTTGTATAGACTAGCTTTTAATTACTTATTACTTTTCTTTTCTCACCAGTATTTAAAATAAGTAGTAAAAAAGAAAATCAAGTGCAATTTTTTTTTCACCAACAGTCTTGTAGAAATCTTGCTCAAAATATTAAATCTAAAAATCTACATTTTCTTATTTAAACACTGATAATTGTGTGTGCTTATATAATTTTGTAAATTAAAAAGACGAGTGACTTTATTTAATTGAATTCTTACGGTCAATTTCAAGAAAGAAACCGAAAAGAACTCAATGTTTACCCCCGGCCCTTTTTTTTTTGTGCGTCGGTCGGTCAAGGGGAAAACGAACTTCGTGTGCGGACGAGCATAGAAATGGCGTATGGTGTCTGTAGACACTCAATTTAGCCATTTAAGCTCCTGAAACAACATTACAGTGTTTATTTTTTTCAGGTGCCCCAATAAAAGTATCTCCAGCTAATATATTATGTAAGAAAAACAGATACTCTGATTTATTTAAGCAAGAAAAAAAAAGTACCCTCCATGCAACTAAGCCAGGGCTTTGCACAACATTCGGTTCGATTTGGAAGCTATTTTCTTAGAAGAGCGATAAAGAAACTGATTAGCACTAATGGAACATTAGGTGTTTTTCCCCCCGAATTCAATACTGCTTTATGCTGGTGTCCTCTTCACTTCATTTCTTCTACTTTTGTTATTCTTTCTCATCCCCTCTTTTCGTTATCTTTTTTCTAAGGTTTTTTTTTTCGGTACCCACCGCAGTAAAAGCTTCTCTTCTTGATTTCTCTATTACACGGTGTTTCAGTTTTTCATTATTCTTTTCTTTATTATTTTCTCTCATACTTAAAATGAGAAAAAGAATGAATATAAGTACGAAAAGTAAAATGCCAGAGTTGAATAAAAAAAGCATAAGTGAAAAAAAATCAGCGAGCGAAGACAATGATTTTAGTTAAATTCTGACTGCGGTAAAGGCTTGACTTTCTTATACTTCAAATCACATGTTTTTTGATTTTTTTTTCTTAGTATTTCCTTTTCGATCTCAGTACATTTTTTTTTACTTAATTCTTTATTGTTTTTTTTTTTTTCATGTCGTACGTATCGAGAAGCAATTTATATATTTTTCTTCTTCCTTTGTTTCACATCTAAGCCCCCCTCTCCACCGATTACTGTTTTATATCTTTTGACTTTTTTCCTCTATCAGAGAAAAAAAAGTATTATTCAAAAATACCCAGAAACGGGAGACATTTGAAAAATTTAAAAAGGTAATTAAAGGATTTATCTAGATTTATTTTATTTCAGATTTTTCATTTGAGAAGTTATTTTTTTCCGTGGTCGTGTTTTTCCTACCAATATAAAGATCAAATCGTTTTTCCGCCTCTGGTATTCGGGAAATGTGTTTCAAATACCAGTTTTTGTAATTGAGAAAGGTTTTCCCAATAAAAATGATTTTTTGATTGAACTCGGATATACTAAACAAATTTTCATGAATGTATTATTCGCATTCTTAATGTCAAATGATATCTTCACTTTTAAAGATTGTAATATAAGCAGATTTTTGATGGGTTTTTGAATTTAGAATAACTTTTTTTAAAGCGCCTTAAAAAGAAGAATATTTTTTCACTATTTTTATTTGATTATAAAGAAATATAAAGGAAACTATACACCCTACTAAAATATATATTTTACAAACTACTACTTTAATAAATAGCCAGTAAATTTGAAATAAACAAAAAATCATTAATGTTTATTTGATCTCATTTTTAGAATTTATATGCAGTCATATTATTTAAAATGCATCAGCTAAATTGCTTCTTCCAAAACAAATAAAGAGATTTATGTTTAATAAATCTCATTTGAAAGCAAATAAAATCATGTAATGGGCATTAAACTTTCAGTATTTATCTACCAAGAATGTCTGTCATAATTCCTATAACCATTTTCAGGAATATAAGTGTAACGATTGAAATTGTTTATGAGAAAAGTTATTGATAAATGTATTTTTAACTCAGTCATTTTTACTTTAATTTAAGATCAAAAATATTTTGTGAAAATGAGAGTTTAAAATCTGCTGATTTTAAACTAATGAATTTTACAAAATCGTTTCAAAATATATTTTTCCTGATTATTTTTAATCTATGTGAAACATACTTTTATCAGTTCATTCATATTTTAACAAAACTGAGAAAAAATCTTATCATTAGAGGATTATTTTATCACAATTCCGAATATTTTATTAACTATAAATTTCTGGAAATTAAATGAATATTAATGATTTTTTATTACATACGTTAATTTATATACAAAGCACAGACGATATAAATAAAAAATCGTATTTACATTAATTGCTCACAAAGCGTGGAAATAAACAAAAAGGTTTATTTAAGGAAATTAATTAATTTAAGAATAATTCTGAAATGAATATTCCGAACAGTCAAATTTGTCTCTTTTTTTAACAAAGCAAATTTTGTAATTAAAGATTATTAAATAGGAGTTTGAGTTAATTAAAACTAAATAACTTAAATAAGAATAAAGATAATGCATTTTCAGTCGTAGATTTGAATCTGCCATTTGAGAAAATTATTATTTTAAGACATTATTTATCTTAATTAATTCAAATCATTAACCAATTTAAACCAGGTTTAGCTAATCACGAGTCTTCTCTATCGCTCTCTGTCCTCTCTCTCTCTCTCTCTGCATATATCAGAGAAAAACAATTAGCAAAAAATATAAATTTACCCAAACAGTAATATCTAAAAATAGAAATATTTAGAAGAACTTTGCATCTAGAGAGCGCCAATGCTGCTACAACTAGGACACAGATGAAATGATCAAAATTGGCAAAAAAAAATTAAAACAAAAGTAGAGAAAATAATAATACGATGAATCCAGCCTGAAAACTTTTTCAAGGGTCACCCTCAGGCAGGGATTCAAAAAGGGATTTTTCTGTGAGAAACCTGACACTAAGTCAAAAATCGATTTCCCGCGACCCAAAAATCCCCCCCAAAAAAAACCCTAAAATTGTACACAACAATAAAGAATTATTTCCTTTAAAAGATAATGCAGTGATTTCTATTGCCTTTAGTTATTCAGCAACTTAAAAGAAACGAATCTGTAACTATAACTACTATAGTAAAAACTTAAATAAAATAAACGAAACAGATTGTTACTGTAAAAATGAAATTTATAAAGATTTTATAGACGCTGACCAAGGACATATTATAACAGGAAATTTGAAAATTATTGGTTCTAACTCTTTAAGAGATTTAATACAAAGGGGAACTAAATTTAGGTTAAGAGAAAATCTAAACATTAAAAAAATTTTAATTTCTATTGCACAGGATTTGGATTTATTTATAGCAAAAATATCTAGAAAATACCATTGGCCTTCAAAAGGTTTCGGAGAATGGAAAGTTAAAATTCTAGAGTATATTAAGACAAGGATTTACACAAGTAATCTCAATAATAAAGAACGAGGAATTTATTTTAATAAATCTTTGAAAAAAGAAATTAAAAAACTAAAAGAAAGGTTTATTATTTCAGTAATAGATAAATCTGCCAATAATTTCTGTTTAATCTGTAAATATTTTTATAAAAAACTCTTATTTAAGGAATATGACTCTAATTCAACTTTCAATTTGAACAAAACC
>JAOUZG010004505.1:1731367-1762434 GCA_026289955.1 Argiope argentata | reverse complement strand
ATATATATATATCCCCTTACCAGGTTCAAATTTCTTGATTGACACTTTTTTCCCCATCCTCAGTTTCTTCTGTCTGTCGGCATTAAAGGAACTCACATTAAAGGTTCCACGTTCCATAACCCACCCATAAACTGAAAAGGATTGCATTTTCGCTTACAAATAGATATTAACACAACATCGTTACTTTCCTCTTTTCCTTAAGCCCCCAGGGCTCCTGGACCCTAACTAGAAGTCCCTGCTGCATTGAAGTGTTCGGCGCTTTGGCGTCAAGGGAATTCACTACCCATTACCTTCTTATTTCTTCTTTTAACCCGTGTAATACCTCCTAGGTTATGATGGGGCTCTTTCATTTCGAACATAATGTCTGCAATGGTAGCGGAATCTTCGAGAAGAGGTTTATTTATTTCTCCATTCAGGATATATTTTGGAATGGAGAACAAGGAAAAGATCTTCCTTCAAGAACTTCATCAGAGACAGCCGAAGCTCTTACAAGTTGCATCCGAAACGGAGGCACCAGGGCTACTAAAGTTCCATGTTCCTCGTAAATGGAGCTTTCTATTTTGATAGTGTTTATTCTACACCGGTATAAGGTTGCGAAAAATTCCAATGGCAAAAGCATTTTCATGGAGCAAAACAATTTTAAAAAATCACAAAATAACCCTATTTTTTGCGTCCGGTGGAGAATTTCCTAGATTTGAATCTCGCATATAAAACCTTAACTTATATTTCACATGTTTTTTCGTATTAGATCTATACTAAACAATCCAATATTTTATTCGTATAGAAGAATCATAGCATAAAGCAAATTAATCAGTATTTGTAAACCTTAGAATTGTGATTTCTGGCAGTAAATTGAAAATGAAATCAAATCCCTCGTATGAATTTCAAACATCAATCGAATCCAATATTATTTTTTAAAAAAATATTCTAAACTTTTCTGTTGAGTAAAGGTATTTATCATTTCATTATTTTTTAGAAATAAAGTTAGTATAATAAAAAAAAATTCTTGAAAGCATATGATCCGGGTGAATAGAGATAGGTTGTCATTATTTATAAAAAAAATCGAAAAAGTATTCAAGCATTACGAAGTTAATATTATTTTGTAAGATAGATAATTTTGCATAAAATTCTTACAGTTTGTAGAGTTTGACAAGAAGAGTTTTTTTAATAAGTTATATAGTCGTGTTTAAATAGCAAATTTTTATTATCGTTAAGATGTAACAAAGGAATAAAATTTTATAGTGTAATGAAATAATTAGAACATTTCATTAATATGCTGGATTCAGTACAATTTTATATTTCTTACCCAATATTTGACTATTTACTTAGTTTTATTCTAAAATATCAGAAAATAAATAGTATTCTTGCAAAATCTTGATTAAAATCCCTTGAAATATTTGCTTCGAAATGAGGATAGCAAAACTTCTATTAATTGTTAAGATTCTCGCTAACAAGGGATATAAACGAATATTTCTTTGGATAAAGAGGTCAGAAAATCCATAAAAGAAAGGAAATAATAATAATAGTAGTATTGAATTATTTGTGACACAGAGCAAATTCGTTACTATTAAAAAAAACTTCAGTCTAATGGTATTTGGTTAAATTTAAATTAGCACTAAGATCATATTACCATATTAATCAGTAACACATTTTATTATTTTTTTTAAATTATTGAAAAAGTTGTAAAAATGTTAGAGCAGATATGTTTGACAAAAAATTAAAAAAGTCTTTTACAGATTGTTTGTTCAAAAATTAAAAAAAAATCTTTGAAATAAAAGCGAATTAACTTATTTATTAGAAAATAATTTCTCATTATTTTTATACTTTCAGTAAAGGAAAAGTTTGTTCCTTACACTTTTTGCTGATTACGCAATAAATTGAATGAAAACTGAAACTAATTAAATAATTAATAGAAGCTTTTTAAATGTAGATATTGATATAAAAACAAAACTTTTTTCAATTTATGTAATTCGCTTATTATTTACTTTAATATATGAATACATTCCTTATTTATACCCTAGGCCTAAAGTCGAATTAAATGAGTAAAAATTATCGTACATCAAAAAATAGTTTAATTCAATTCTGAAGCAATGGTGAAATGGAATTTCATAGGGCTTTATTTATTTATGTAAGCTTTTTTGCATGCACTTTAGCCATAAGAAGATAATGATATTTATGTTCCATCGATGCAATTTTTTAATTTCATCTAATAAACAAATATGGATTTACAGATTTCTAGAAAAAGTATTAAATATCTATTTTCGACCTATTCACTAGATTTTAGAGTCAGAGTTTCATTCCTTTTAAAGTAATTTTTATTTTTAAGGTTTTAGAAGGATTTGAAATTAACTTGTATGTCCTAATACATAAATAAATTTTATAATATAAATAAATGTTTTTAAAAATAAATGGTTTGTAGTTTAAGAATGAATTATCGTCACATTTCCTTTTTTTAGTTGGCAATTTTCATAATTTTCATATTTTAAATTACTTTATCATAATTTAACTGAAATCTATGCTTTGAATTAAGTTCGGATTTAAAGGTGATTAATGTTTAAGCAACATATTTGAAATGAATATTTATTAATGAATATTATTTTGAGGAAAATGAATAGTTATTTACATTTTTGAAACTACCTTTACAATTTCCTGTTAATATACTTATCTTCCTATTTCATATCATTTTTCTTCACTTATTTGTAGTTTACCCGGAAATATGGAGCATACAATTTATTTATAAGCCGTTTTATATTTGGGAATTGGTCAATTAAGATAAAGTATGTAAGTTAAATAATCAAAATATCAATGCAGAGCAATTGAAATTGAAATTGTTTCTTCTTTCAAGCATATACTTAAGTTTTAATAAAATATACAATCATGTTGAAGACAAATTTATTGAAAATAGCCTCTATAAAATGACATAATATGTCATAAATAATAATTTATGTAGAGAATTTCAGTTGTAAAGGTCCATTCGGAGTCAATGAAGCAGCAATCGTAAAAAGGTTATGAAATTCGCATGATTTACTGCGATGATAAAAAAATCATTTAAACTGATAAGATCTTTTTATGTTCATGGCTAGAAATGGGGCTTAAACTCCGATATATGTTTAGAAAAACATAATAGGATTGCCTAAAATTGTATTCCTAAAATTGATTATTTGACCTAAAATTGTATTCCTTGTCCTAGGACATATTTTATTAATAAAATCAATCTATTATTATTGTTTAAAATCAAGTACAATAAAAAAATGTTATTTTGGATAACCAAATTTATTATAAAATTTTACATACATTCAGGGAAAAAACCCATTCATTTTTTAAAATCTAAAACCAATGACTCAAATAATCCGTATTTTATCCACGTCTCTTGTTCCCAAATTATGTAAGATTAATTAAACGCTAATTTTGCTCAGATTGAAACCAGACTTCTCCGATCAATCATTTTTAAAATTTCCGGAAAGGAGCACGTTCACATTATTAAACTGAAAAAAAGAAGAAGCAATTAAATAAGGTTTCTTTACAAGAGGAGAAAATTAATTTCTATTGTATGAAACTTTTTGTTTGAAAGATTAATCTGAAATTAGTAGCCGTTCTTTTTTTATTATAATGTTGATTAAAACCGTGCATAACACACCAGCAATTAATTATAATTGGTAGATATACTGTATTCTTTAATAATTTTAGTACAATTTAACAAATATGGTGATAAATAAGAATTCGAAGCAATGCCTTTACAAATTTTTGATCTAAAGGAGGTTGACAATTATTAGGCAATAACTTTCAACGACATTTTTTTAGAAAAAACTATATAATATCAATAATGCTTAGAATTTAAAAATCATCATTCATTTGCTATTTTATTCATAAATTTAGAAAACATTAAAAAAATCAGTAAATTACTCTTAAAATTTTTTTATTGATAGATAATATGGAGTCTTCCCTATTTTCTGGTTCAAAATATGTAACAAATTAATTTGGAAACAATTCATTTTTTTAAATGAAAATTGCAATGCAAACCACAATAAAAAACTTTTGTATTAAATTCGTATGTTTGTCGATGTGCTAAGCTAAACTGTACTCATAATAAAAGATAACGCACGTGTGTTTTGAAACAACCTTTGAAGCCTATTCAATTCGTGATTACTCAAAATTTTAATTAATTCACAATTAACCAACATTTTGCAGTTTTCTGGCTGTAATTTATGAATATATTGTAGTATAAAAATGTTTTTTTATGAAATTAAAAACTTAAAAATATGTATTTTAGAGTTTTATACAATGTTGCATACTGAGTGATTTTCTCAGTTTTTGTTTAGAATTTTTTCTCAAGTTTTTAACAATGGATTTTATTGTTGTATAAATGTTTAAACCATTTAAATTATTTCATAAAATATTTAAATTTATGATTTACTCATTGATGAAAGCTGAAGATGAAAAATTCTGATTTTTATCAGCAGAGTTTACACGAGAAAATAAAACTACAATATTAGACAATGTATCATTAGAAGATGTCTTGACCATCCAGTTACGGTTTTAATAGAATTATAATGATAGGAAATTTGACTTCATTAAGAGTAATTATTGCGATAAACAGAACACGAGTAAGACTTTTGAATTAACACGTCCTTAATACTTATCACAATTTGATTTTTTAAAATTATTTTTTGGTGAAATCAGGATCATTATCAAACTAAGAGATTAATTTGTTAGTGGAATCTGTATCATAATCAAGATAACAATTTGTTGATGGAATTAGAACCATTATCAAACTAAAGGGATAATGTGTAGTTCGAATCCAGATCCTCATCAAACTAAGGGAATAATTTGAGCTAAATTCGATACTTTAACTAATTTATTCAGTATAGTTAATCATAATAGTAAGTCATCTGGTAGCCAAAGGGCTATGAATAACATATATCTTGTAAAATTTAATCTCACACTCTAAGACTTTATTTATGAACTCGGTATAACAAACACTTTATACAGTGAATATCTTTCATCCGTTCAAGAATAATACCTTCTCAACTTTTATCTAGACTAAGGGCGAAAGCTCAATTCTTAGTAGGTTTCCCTGTTTTTATTAACTGAATTTTAAATAGATGCAACTTCTCTATTAACTGTTTGAAAAAAAATTTAGCTTTTTTCAAAATTTGTTTCATATTCTTTCATATCTCAAATGTTTAGCCATAATTTTGTTATATGAAAAGTAAGATACATAAAGGTTGATTTACACCAAAAGAAAGTGAAAAATTAGAAAATCTTAAATTAGTGTGGATTACGAATTTAGAAAAAAAAATGGCTTATCAAATGGTTAGAAAAGCTAGATCCAAATACAATGGAAAAATCCAAAGACTTGACATAAAAGTATTTACGTTTCTTAGCAAGTGAAGACCTCACGAGAACCTTAAATTGCACTTTTTATTTTAACCTTTTCTCAAGAGGGAAAAAATCGAGATCCTTACTTTAAAAAATCTTTCCATCCTTCTCACTTTCTTTTCTAGGAACTCTTTTGGCCAGATAAAGTTAAGAGTTCAGACGATTTCGCCCGTGAAAGGTCTATTCAAATCAAATGCAGTAACCATGCACTTCCGCAACGATCCCCACAAGCGATATACTCACCCCCGACAAAAGAAAGAGTAATATATATATATATTCTGGATTATTTTTCCAGTTTTTCTTTCCCTTCTGGGTTCTCCTGAGACCTTGACAGATTCTGTCGTTTCTGGGACCCGCGGGTCCCATGGTGGACAAAACAAACGTACTGCCCGGAGCGGAAGATACGTCAGTGTACTTCCTTCCTCGATTTTTTTCCTCCCCTTCCCAATGGCATTCCAGATTTTTTTCCCCACCCTCATTGTTTTTGCTTCCTGACCAGGGATCTCTTTCATCCTCCGTATATGATTACTCTACCCCAGTGATCTTATTATCGTGTTAACGTGAATTGCTTTGGGATTTAATTTGCATTATCTTCGCGTTAATATCGTTAGTCTTTGGAGTGTTGCGTGGATGTATTTTATAGCAGAAAAGGAAAAGAAATGCTGCGGCACAGAAAGTATCATTGTCCGACTAAATAAGGATTAGTTGGATGTTGTGCCATCAATAATAAAAGGGAGCGTTAGAAACAACTTGATGAAGAGTGACAGTAAAACTCCTGAAATATCGTTTTTCTTGCTTTGGGATTATAGTTAAAGGTTGCTTAATGTGAAAAGTTACGTAACTAAAAAAATATTTAGAGAATAAATTATGATTACTACCTTATTCTTTATTAAGTTTGAGAGCAAATAATTAATCTTTGTTAATGTAATCTGATGAATTTATCACAATGTATAGTTTAAGTTTATGAGGACAATAATTTATTACCTAAACCTTCATGAAAGAAACATCGAATGATTGTTATATTGAAATATCAATTAAAAAGGGAAACAACTTTTAATTTTTCAAGGAATAATATCTTGGAAATTATTGCCTTAATAATATCCAATGTTTTTATCGATTTCAATCAATAGCCATTTAATTGCTTGCTATTAGAAATTCACCAAGTGCAACAATTTCTTTCTATCAAATATTTAAATCGTATTACCGAATAAATAAATATCTATAATTCTATTCTTTGAATATTGAAATGGGAAAAAATCAACACAATAGCACTATTAAAAAGATAACTTAAACATATACTCGTCTAGATTCTTAATTCCGAATTTATGTAATTACATTTTTTAAATTTTTTTTGAGTAACACCCCAGATTTGAAAAATTCCGTGATTAAAAAGTTTAAAAAAGAAAATAAATTGAAATTTAGTGAGACTTTTAAACCATTGTTGTAAATCCTGAAAAAAAATAATTAAAATATAGCCAAAACTTATAAAAAATGTATGTGATTATAAAACTGTATAATTAAAAAGTCGGGTATTTAAATTTCAAAATAGTGTAAAATTCATATTTGTAAAACAATATTTGTTAATGTAATTAAGAAAATGCCAAAATTTTACTTATTTTTTGATGAATAAAAAAATCGCTCTAATATCTATATCCTCATAATTTGAAGTAAATTTGTGTCAAATAAAATATTTCTAGATCATCGAGTTTGGATTACAGAATGGTCACCCAACACCCAACCATTCAAATATCCACTAACATTATTATTTTGAGTTAACCTTCATATTAACTATTTTTATCTTGACATTATTACCATAAATTACCATATTTAAAGTCCCAAAATGATTCCATGTCTTATAGTTTCTTCAAAATTTTCTTTGCAAACACCATTGATTGGATTCTAATTACCATTTTTTGATCACTGGTTATTAACCATTGAATTTATTAAATTTATAAATTGTGAAAATTATAATCTATGCATTGCCATTTTCTCCTTTAGAAATATTAGTTTGTGTTCTATTTTTTATGAAAATAGCTAGAATTAGTGATTCCTTATTTCAATATTTTCGCTTGTTGTCTAATAGAAATCAAAAAGACCTTGCATCCAATGAAATCAACATATTATTAAAGATTGTCTTACTGGAAGGGAAAATATGGAGTATTATTCTTTTGATAAATTAATTTGTAATTAAATATTGAATAAATGAAAGAATCCGAAAGTAGGTAGAGAAAAGATTCTCTTGTTAGCCACTCTAACTGTTATAAATGTTAGTTACATTAATAATAAATATGTTATAAATTAGATGGATTCTTTCATTCATAAAGGAAAAATATATGTTTAGGAAGCTTAATTTTTATAAATGAGCCATTAAGAAGCATTTATTATATATTTTGATTGCCTTTTTAGCTATGCATATTTGTATACAAAACAGAAAAGGAGAAATGATAACCAAGTTGCAAACTTGTATTCATTTTTCAAGTTAAATGAGAGTAATTATGATTAAAATCAATACAAATTATGATAATCATTAGCAACTATTTAAAAAATTAGTATTATTTTTTTTATTTCTTTGCATTTATATTTATATCAGATTAAGAGAGTGATGTGATTTAGAATGTAAAAGTTCTAGAATTTTCTAGTTTAATTAACTTCCTTCCAATTTAAAAATGGTTCTAATTACTACACGGTTGATTAATGCACAACTTTAATCATATTATTCGTTGTTTTCGGGAAATATGCACAAGAAATGTTTGCTATCAAAATTTGGAGCCGAGTCAAAGCAGAGTTTTAAAAATAATTATTCAAATTATCCGCTGAAAGATTTGAAATATGAAGCTTTAAAGAATTAAGTTGCTGCAGTTTAGTGGAAATGTTCTTTTATGAGCTTAAGAAATATTTTCCAAGAAATAATGGCTTTTCTCCATTAAAAGTATAGAAAGATTGAAAGATAAATGACTGATGATTTTAGAGCTAAGCTTTCTATATTATGAAAATATTTATCTTAATAAGTAGATTTTATTATTCTGACTACAAATACCTTCCATTGTAAAATCCTTTTATAAACCTGATAGTTTATTTTTTTAAAATAATATTTAGAAATAAAGTTCAAAACAATTACATCACCACTTTTCTTTTTAAATTGCGTAAGATCAGTTAAGGCTTAGGAGTGAATTTACTATTTTTCAAACCTAACTCTTAAAATTTCTAAACAGTTTTAAAATTAAATGTTGAAATGGAAAACATGTATCAAACTCACATAAAACTGTTCTTTTCAGTACAAATATGTCTTGGAAAAAAATGCCTTTCGTTTCTGGCAATGACAATGCCATAAAATTTCTCGCCATGAATCTTTTTAATAAAATGAAAATTCGTAAGTAAATAAAATCAAATAATATTTTCATCAAGTGATAGTATGCAGAAAATTTCATCATAACTCTTAATTCTTTTCATTATTTAACCATTTCTTCATTCAATTCTAATATACTCTATAAATACTCTTGTGGTACTAAAAACTCAAGTGTTAATGTGACTTTGGATTTTTATTGGAAATAAAAAAAAATGTAAGATCAAAACAAATATTGAATCAATATGCGGATAAAAACTGATACTAAATAGGTGAAAGTATAATTCAGTATCCGAAATCCTTTATTTGATGGAAAAACATATGATAAATTGCAAAATATTATGAGCATTGGATATTTATAATATAACAGCAATGATCTTTTTTAACAGAACATTTAATTTAATTGCATCCCATTTTTTTCAGAATTTGAATAAGCGATTGTAGGTTTCTTTTATGGAAAAGTAAAAGTATTATTTTAATGGAAGAAAAGATCTTACATTTCAATTCTTGAATAACAACTAACATCATTAGAATGGGGAAAAAAACTGAAGTCTTACTCATTTAGTGGTGGTGGTTAATGAAGAATTTTCGCTGGGAAGTTAATTTTTAATAAATAAAAAAATTTTGTTACTGTTTTGTTTCCTTTTATCAAAAACAAATCCCATTGTACCCGTATATTGTACCCAGAAAATGCTTTATTTCTGTTTTTTTCTTCATTTTAATAAAAACAAAATAATACTTAAGAATTTTAACTCAAAATGTAACTTAAATTCCTTTTTCTTCTTTTTTCCTATCGTTATTTTATCCACTTCGTTATTTATAGATGTGTCCTGACTGTATATTCACCAAATGTTTCATATTAATAAAAATGTATGACGATGACACTTCAAACTGTAACATGTAAGTAATGCAGCTCTATTTGTTAAACTATAAACTATAACTTAATAGAACTAATTCAAAGGAGAAATAGAAAATGAAAAAAATGTAGAAAACAGGAATAAAATTAGAAATATATGTTTAATTGGTCGTACTGATTCATCGTACTGAAATTGAACGATTAATTTTATTATAGTTTGTTATTTGCAGTGAATGAAGGTTTTTTTTTCCTTTCTTTTCTCTTATGAAATTCCATTTGCCCTTCAACTGCCTACAGTAGTTGCAAATGTGTAACCGGGATTGAAAAGGCATATTACTTACCAAATTTTTTAAAGTTTCCTTATTAACCATCTTTATATCTTTCTATTGTAGAGTTTAACAATTATGAGAAATTTATGATTTCGTTCAAATACACTGATAACTTGTGACGAATTATAAAGCTGAAATCAAAATTTCTTAAACTCGTTTCAAAAACTCTGAGCGCACCATCACAGCTAATTTATAATTAGCGAAATCCTATTGCTATCTGTCCTAAGAGATACTGATTGTACTTCGATTTCATCTAATAAAATCTCACAAATAGAAGTATTAATGCATAAATTTGTCATTAATTTCAAATGTATTCTTTCTGCATGATTAATTGGATTGTTTCATTACTGAAAATGAAATAAAATAATCTGAGAATTTATCTGAAGCGATGCTGATTACTCAAGCAATAGTTTTATTGGAATTGGAGATTCTTAAAGACTTTGCGAGAAGTAAGCGCACTCAATGATGCATGTAATTGACCTTCATAGTCATGGATTTAATAACGAAAGGATTAAAAGTCCTAAATATATCTTGGACAGCATAATTCATTTGTTTGGTTCAACTACAAAATATTCACATTATTATTTTCTTTCTAAGAAAATGTGTATTGTATTTAGGAAAGACAAACTAAATAATCCAAAAACGAGGATAACATTCCGACAACGTAGTCAAGAAATATATTTAAAAAAAAGCTATAAAATGGAATAAAGGTCAGAATTTTGCAAATAATAATTTTTTTTAATAATGCACAAATTGTAAATTTTAAAAATATAAAATTTTACAAAAGTTTTTTTAAAGGTTTCTGAACTATAACAACCAAAAATAAATAAATAAATAGAAACTATAAATTGAAAATGGAACTAAAAATCCGTAATTATTATAAGTATAAAAGAAATGCCTTCAAATAATTCTATTGTTAATGCTTTTAGAACGCTTTTCTCCTGCAAAAATCGGTCTTAAAATAGTTATTAACTAGAAAATTAAAATGCAGGAAAGTTTTGCATTATACATGCTAGTTTTTCATTTTTTTATTGAAAAGTATTGATAATTTGTAAATAGAAAGATCAATAAAAGTATTTTAATTAATGATATTTTAAAAATATAATTAATATCTTCTGCTAATTAATTTTCATAAGTATTATTTTTACAAATTCCACTGTACAAGAAATACAAACTGGTTCTGCTGCATAAGAAATCTCGCATTTTTTTAAAAAATAATTTTATAATAATTTTTTCATTTAATAATCACCAAATAAAAAAATGTCTAATTTTTTTAAAAAATCTATTTTTTAAATAAATAATAAGAAACAATTTATAGTGATTTTTACAATCTGCGATGTTTTCAGAAATGTAATCTTTAAAGTTTTTTATGTATTAAATTTTAAGATATTTTAATACATTACAAATATTAGTGATATTTATGTTAAAAATTAAAGATATTCAGAAGAAATTCATTAATTTGAAAAGCATTGTTTTCATATAATACATTATTTTTTACAATGGCAAACATTAGCATTTTTTACAAATCCTCTTTTTAAAGAAAAAAATATGTAGAATAATAAAAAGGAACAGCAAGAATTAAACAAAATTATATATTAATGAAATTATAATCTGAAAATAAATATTTTGAGAAAGGTGAAATTTAAAAAAATTATAAATTATTCAGACTGCGTACTATTTTTTAATGCTTTAATAAACTTCAAAAAAATGTATAAAAAGTTATCCACCTAAAACTGTTTGGTTAAGAAATTAGCACTTTAAAAGAATATTTAACAGTTTTAAAAAGCCTAATTTATTAAACAAATTCTAAAATATAAAAAAGCAAGTTTGAGAAAATGAACTTAAAATACATAATTACTTTTTTTCAAAACGCAAGGAGATAAAATAAAACCTTTTTAAATGCAATTTTTCATAAAAAATTTTTGTGAAACAAGTTAGCAACATTTTTGCACTCAGAATAAATTGGCATCAAGTAAATGATAATTATATCTACTTAGTATTTTATTTTGAGTATTGCATTGTGATGTTAATTGAAAGCAAATAATATTTTTAAAATTAAAATAAATTAAAGCAAATTAATATATTTTTTAAACTTCTGAGTTGCATTTTTCTAAAAAATCACAACTCATCTTGATCTCTTCTCTTCTTTTGTACATAGTTTTGTAAAGTATGCACTTATACAATATCGTATAAGCACTATAGGCATATACTAACTCGATATTTCCACGTTACGGATATCCAGGAGTTTGAAAAGTGGACTTTTTGAAAATAACTTTCAGTTTTTGACAAAGATAACTCTAAAACGTATTGAGACAGGCAATTTAAATTTGATATACGACCTTTTGATCAAATTTGCCTATTTCAACTAAATTTTGAACAAAATCCGTTCTGAGGAAATTTACTTATCTAGCTGAATATAAGATAGAATGGTAACTACGAAATGCGAAAAGATCTAAACAAATAAAATTTGCCACACATATTTAACTTCCATAGCGAATGAATGAATGAACCTATGAATTTGACCCATGTGTCAAATCCTATGAGCGTTTGATCATGTATTGGTTTGCCCTTCCATAAACCTACAGACGAGATTACTCATAACCGCATTGACTTAAATATATTAAATTTGATAGAGTATTTTTGTGTGAAATTTCTGCTCAAATATTTGTTTCAATTAGTTGGAACTCGATTCAAGTCCAAATTTGAATTTAAATGTATACTATTTATTATGTTACTAATAACAGCATGCCAGAGATTAATCTCCAAATCAATTCAAAAGAAAATACCATTAATAAAATAAAAATACTAAATTACCACCAAAGGCTAATATTTAGCACCTAGTAAGTAATGCCAATGTCTTATGAGGTCTCGGGATAGCACATTTATTGAAGAGAGTCATGAGACAGTTTTGGCAGTACCACTTCCTCTGGAATGTTAAATTGTAATTTCTCATAACTTATTTTAAAATATTTATATTTCATTTTCATTTATCATAGAGGAAATAAAAATGCTTGCATAATATATATCTTGTCATATCAAATACTATTTGAAGCCACTGGCTGCCATTCCCCCCCCCCTCTGATTCATGCTTTCTTTAAATTTGAATTAAATATTTTTTGCAACTAAGTATAAATGACTTGTTTATCAGATTAATTTGAAACACTTCAACTGCTGAAAGATATATCATTTATACTGTTTTGAAATTTTTATACCGCTCTTTTCAATGTGCTAAATGGGTCACTAATTTTCTTTGTTTGTCTGCAAACAAAATATATTCACAACAAAAAAAAACATCAGCAGTGTTGAAATTTAACACATTTATAAAATGAAAACATTTGTCAATGTTTCGATAATATTTGACAATTTCTTGGCTTCCAAGTTCATTGTTATTAAAAATTCATCTGAATGCGAAATCCATTTGAAATGAGAATTTATTGCAGCCAGGAAAAGGGATTGGCGCACATTTCAACAAAAGCTGTGGACTATACATTATCTCCTTGGGGACAAAGATTTGTTGAAATAACTTAAAATTTGTTGAAGAATTGGATAGCATCCTCGTCATCTGACCACTGTTCAAAACCATGAGTATCACTTCAAATGACCTTTATGTCACTACCAGGTCTGACTTTATTATATAAAAAAAAACCAGCAAATTTGTGAGTGGTTCTCATGCGAGAAAGAAGAATTCTAAACTGTTCTTTGCAGCTTTCCTGGGCATTGTATTGACCTTCAACTGTAAGGAAGCTCTGCGTATGGGTCAAAAATGGCGCTTCGTTACCTTTGTCATTTGTGAGTTGCAGACCGAAAGGAGGAAGACGACGTAAGACGATCAGGCTTATGGATCTAGTTCTAAATGGAGACGAATGACGGCCTGTTATTGGTTAGCTGATGCGGTAGAGGGGTGCTAAATGAGATTGCTACGGAGATTGCGGGTGGGGGTTAAGTGGGGAGTCATGTACGCCCTCAAGAAGCGACTCCGTAATTCTCAATGTCTATTCTCTTTGATCAAGAAGCCAAGCCATTCATCAAGTCTTTCGCCCTTCTTCGGTTCACGAAAAGAATCAGAATACACACTGACTACAGAAAAAAAGTAAAATATTGACAGAAATAACATTATTTTTTCTTAGCAAGTTTGGGTTTGCCCTGAGAAACTTTAAACTGTACGTGAAAAAACACGGCATAAAACACAGTTAATACAATTTCGAGGTAATCAATGCAGAAATAATCCAATGAAACATTTTTAAACAAAATTGCAATCGTCTTACTTTATTTACATATTTAAATTTATCGTAGAAACTGCGTTTAAATAAAAGAGAAAATATTCAAATCTATTCAAATGAATTCAAGGTAAAGCTAAACATTTAAGTTTAAAAAGTTCTAATGAAACTATAATAAAGTTTAAACAAAATGCTTTGAATATTAAAACCGTTAATTTGAAATTATTGAACCTTGAAGTGTATTTATTTACGGAGTTAATGGATATTTAGCCTTTCAATAAGTTCAAATTTCTTAAAAACCTTTAATAAAAGTGTTTCACTACAGTTTAATAAATAATTAAATTCCTATAATTAGTTACAGTAATGCGTTATAAAATTTTTCCACAAAAAAAAAATTTAATCTATGAATGAAACTAAATAACATTTTTAATGGCCTAATTTTATTTCTAACTTTTACAAATATACCTACTTACAATAGATATGAATGTGTATATATGCGTCTATGTGCTTGTGTTCACGCTTCACAGCTGTTTTGACACACGACTGCCATCTTTACCAAATACTTGTCTTAGACTTTGAAAATTTGCACTTAGAGCAAAAAATATGGTTTCCTTTACAATTATAGTTAATTAATTTTCCTTTTTTCGCTACCAATTCATGAAATATTATTGCACAAAAATGACTTTTATATCCATTCGAAAATTCAGAAGTTGTTATTTTAATTAAACGAAATTAATAGAAATGCAAGATCTAACAGAATTTTGGTAATTTTTTTTTTTTTTAAAAAAACAATTTTTTCCTTGATTTTTAAATTTAGATTTCATTATTATCTTGAAATTTAAACAACTTTTGTTGCTTCATACAACTTTTAAAAGGACACTTTTATTTTCATTGTTGAAATTTGAAGAGAAAAATTTATGTTTAATATCTGTAAAGTTTGCAAGAATTTTTTTAAAAAAAAAATGTTATAGTGTCACGAAATTTCAAAGATAGATGAATATGATGTTCGCATTTTTAATGTCATGATTTTATGGAATTTCTTCCTTTAGTATGGTTTACACTAATAATAAACAGTATTCGATTAATTAGGCAGATAATTATAGAGTATTATTAGAATTTACATGTAATAATATTCTATAACATATAATACATATATTAATATTCTAAAAGCATTTGTTTATTCCGATAATAAACATTTGCTTTTCATCATGTCTTATGAATATTATCAGCAACGCATAAATTTCTTTTTTCCTTTTACGAATATAAGTAATGAATTCATTCAATTCTCATTACGATTAATTTACCAGTTTCATTAAATAAATAAATTTTTTCTTTAATTTCTTTATGCTTATTTAAATGTAAATTTTCATATTGATAAATATAATTCTTGCCCTCTGTGCATTAAAATTTCTGTGAAAATGGGGTATAATAATTATGAAAGAAACCTTAAAAAATATTATTTTATTTTGTATGAATGATTTATGCTATAGAGAGTAACTTTTCATTTCATGTATTAATTCAAGAATTCTTAAAAAATGTCCAGGAAATAATTAAATTTTACTAATGTAATAAATATTTTTATCGCAGTAAATATCACGAATTGCACTAGAAAGTGAAATAAGTTAAACTATCATGCTTTAAATGATTTCTCAACTCATAAATATTAAGAACAAATTAGATTTTAATTCCTTTTCGTATTCTTTCATAATACTTTAAGATCCTATAGCATATGCAAGATTTACAATTCTCAAAACACTTGTATTCTTACTGACACAATATTGTAACAATTAGAGGTGATTAACATCTCATAATTAAAGATGCATTTTATTATTTTTTTATGTTTCCGTTATAACAAAATAAACAAGGAATATTCACCGCGATTTCTGTTAGGGAAATGTTTAATAATTTGCTTAAAAATCTTAGAATAACTTATATTCCACGAAAAATGACAATTAGTTTAAGTTATGAATCCATTATTCCTCTACATAAGGTAGTTTTTAAATTAAATAAACCCGTTTGGCTTTTGAATCTTAATATTTAGTTTAAGAGATATTCTTTCCAATTCCATATGGAAAAGGAAATGTCATCATGTTTCAACAACTTAAGTAACTTATAATATGAGATACACAATTCAATTTATGTAATATGTACTTTCAACTTCTGTACCAGTTGTTAAATAATTAAACATTAGTTACCGTATGAATAAGATTTTCCCATTCATAAAAATTATTTGTAAGGATATTTCCCAATAGTTCCTTGTTGAAAAATTCATTACGTTGTGTTTGAGTTCTCAAGTGAAATATAAAATAAAACAGTTTGTTATTAACGCTTAAAACAACTCTTTTCAACAGTTTTCAAAGTAGGATTTTTAGTATTATTCGAAAGAAAAGTTATAACTAATTATCAAAAGTATAAAATACAGCATCAAGCTAATTAGTATTATTTTTAAAATTGACAATAATAAAGACGAATTAGATGAAATTTTTAATTCAATCATATATCGATGGTAATAACATTCAGCACTATTCAACAATTAACGACTCAACACAGCTGCTAATAAAATATTTAATAAACTTTATTCATGAGTGACCGTAAAAGCTTAGTAAAAAGAAATATAATCAAAACTAAACAATTCTTATTTTTCCCCCAAATATCCTTTACTCATTTAAACATTTTTCACAAATCCGATATGTCTCTTAACTAGTTTATTAAAATGCTTAGTAAAGCTGAATTCAGCTCTAAAGCATTGTGAAAATGCGTATCGTCACTTTCAAAAGAAGAGGAAAAAAATGTTGTTGAATATCAGATTTACATTAAGTAAATCCTGTTATGCCACTGGAATCCTTAACAAGTAACTTTTTCCCTCAAAACATTGAATAGCAACCTCTGGTGAATGAGAGGAAAGGTTTTGGTGAAAAATAAAGCATTTAGCAAGTCTGTGCCCCGCTCCGTCGCTAATGAGCAGCGGTCCGCAAGGATTCCCAATTCAATTAAGATACAAAGATCTCTGTTTCCTGTTTCATGTCCCCCTCGCTTTCTCTCTCTAACTCGCTTTGTGCTTGTGTTGGAACGGTGATAAAATATTTCAAGTAACTAGCCGTATATCGACCGCGAATATGAATCGACTGGAGAAAAAAAAATGAAGAGTTTTAAAAAATAATAATCTAGGCGTACCCATCGATGAATATTTCATGTAATATTTCAAACTAGCTGATGCATATTTAAGTCGAGTGACAGTTTCCTAATATAACGACGCTCCCACCATCATTGCTTGGGCTCACCTTCCTTGCCTCACCTTTTTTTTCCCCTCTTAGTTATCCGGTATCGAATTTTTGATCAAGGAACTTCTTAATTAGAAGCAGTTCGTTACCGGACAGACTTGTGTAATAAAGAGAAAAAGAAATCGGTTGAGGCACGATGAAGTTTGGGATAGGTTCAAATGCAGTTGAGTCTTGATCGTGGTGAGTGTGAGTAATTTTATGAGGCGTTATATTGGCTTTACTTTAGAGTAAGAGTGTAGTGACTTTACTTTGGAGTGAAAGAAGTAAAAAAGTGCAGTAGAGATGAAAAGAGGTGAACTTTGAAATTAATGAGGCTTGAACTGGCATTTATAAATTTATTCAAAAAAAAATTCTGAAGTCATTTTCACAAACATGCAAGGAATGTGGATCAAATGCATGAAAGAAAAGTGGTTCACTTTTGTGATTGAAGTTTATTGATGAGCTTAGAAAAATGACGAAGGATGTAGAAAAAAAATTACTGGAAAACTCAATTAAGAAGAAAACCTTTCAGCATTTTGAAAAAAGAAATCAGATTTTAAAAAATAAGTTTTAATTTTTGATAAAAATATGAACCTTTTACTAAAGGAAATTCTACTCATGGAAGCAAAAAACAAAAATGATATTTTTTTCAGAGGAAAATACTTAACAAAAATCCTTTTTACTATAAATTAAGATATCACACCAAAATTATAAGCATTTGAAATAATGACAAGATATTTCCCTGAAATGCATATTAACAATAAATATCATAATTTTTTTAACAGCGATTTTATATCTATGAGATGTTCGATGATAGCAGTAAACATTTTGGTGTTCAAATGTTTAAATAACTTAGAGAAAAAAATTTGACCAGAAGACAGATTATATTTTCTTACATGTCTTGAGGGGAAAAAATTACAAAGAAAAAGAACCCATTACGAGCGGGTTGAAAAAGAACAAATTAATTTTGCCGGCAACTAGAGCAAGGTCAGTAAAGTCGAGTAGGGATTCTTAATTGTTTCTGAGGGTCTGAAATCGAAACTTGCTTGAGAAGGTGGAGGTCATTATCTTACTTCATTCTTTCATTAAAGTTATATTTTATATTTGATTATCAAGAATTGTTGAACCTCGGTGTAGTTATATTAATTTACAACAGATTAAAAAACAAACACAGAACATGCTTTTTCTAAGTTAACTTAAAGAAATAAGGTAAATTGTATGACATTAATGGGCTATAAGGAATAATTATCATTTAATTTACAACTGCAATTTTAAGACAGAATAAAAAATGGTATAAAATATGGGAAAAATGTAAAAATTAAAGTTTGTCATTATTATTATTATTATTGGAAAAAGACATGCAAATTTAGTTTACAAAAATTAATTACGATTTAGAATTCTACCTAAATAAATGAAAAGAACCGATATTTAGTGTTCAATACTTTTTGTATCCATGTTGTAACTATGTAGACTTTCAATATTTTGTATTGTAATTCCGTTAATTTTTTTCTTTTTTAGGCTATAAAATGTTTTAGCTGTTTTTCTGTAAGAACACAAATTTGTATGTTTATTTTCCTCATTTTATACTAGCGTTTTATGAATTAAAATATATACATACGTGTTTTTTAGATGTTAAGAAGGAGCTTCACCTGAAGAAGATAAACCCTTACGTTGTGTTTGTAATATTCAAAATATCACTTGAAATTGTATTATGTATGGCCATGCTTTATATTATTGCATATTACCCTGCTTTATATTATTTTATAGAACCATGCATTAAATTTGCCAGCATCTTACGCTTTAGGAGGAAGACTAGAAGTGTCGCAGTATTGATAATAACCCACCGGATATAAACTGGGTTATTAAATTGCCTTGATACTGTATGCTGGAGAATATGCTTTCCCATACCGAAATGGGAGCTTTGTCTAGATATATAAATGTATCAAAACTATTGGTACAGTAAGAAAAGGACAGAAACTAGTAATTCGAAGCTTGTGATAGTGAAGAGCTTAATGTAAGCTTCTCTAACAATAATTTCTATCAGTATATTTTCTGGTTTTATAATAAAATACATTTTAGTGCTCTATTTTAAATTTAATAAAATGTAGCTGTAAATTTACTTTGTTTTTACATTGTACCTAATATGCGAATTGTCAAGCTTTATGCCATTCTCGGATTATTTTTTAAAAATATACTTTTCTATTCATTCAATTTATTCTTCGCATCATTCAATTTTCTTCAAGATTTTCAGCAAAATTGAGATTGTCAACACCATAGGTGAAAAGGAATTTTAAAAAAATAAAATGATGTCTAGATAAGTTTGAAGGAATTCCAGCTTTTATAGATTCTGTTATAAGGCTCTTTAAAATCAATTTTGAAATTTTCAGTGTATTTATAGGTGTCTATAGAATGTCACGAATTGAATAAAAAAGCAGATGTGCAAAAAATGCAATATTAGAAAATTCAGGGGGGGGGGAATAAAAGAAGAAGGAAATCAATTTCTTTCCTTTACATTGTATCTAGAAATAGAAAGAAAAAAAATGAAAGAAAATCCTCTCTGTCCTGGATGGCAATGGTGCAAAAGGTGGGAGTATTGGGAAATAACGAAGCGACTAAAGAGAGAATTTTCCTCTTAAATGTAGTGAGGCAGAATCCTATAAAAAGAGTCAGTGAAAAGAGAAAAATTCAAGAGCTGGTCCAAGGCCGCTAAAAAAGAACTGTGATTGAAAAAGTAGCAGAAGTAATAGAGGGACAATACTCCCATGGGGAGTCTTTTGTGTAAAGGTGTATTTGATTGTGAAGGTTAGTAAAGGTAAATTTCTTTGATAGAAAGAACACTCTCAGTAACATTTAGTAGAAGCAATTCTTGCAGAACTGGACATTGTTTTGCAAAAAAGAAAAAAAAAAGCTACAAACATTATTGTTCACTTCTGTGGCAATGCACAAGTATGAGAATGCTATTATATCACTAAGCTATTTTCCTGAGGATATTTTCTATAAAAGACTGTTTTTTATCAAATCTAAACTACCCCTAATAATTTGAGGCTCTTGTTGCAAAATTATCGAATTTAAGAAATAATATTTAATTGTGGACAAAAAAATAAAAAAAAACAAAAAACAAATGTTGTACAATTACTCATTTTTTAATTAATCTCAAATTTTGTTGTTAAAATACTTTAAAAATAAATACGCTGAATAAGAAGAGAAGTGTTCTTTAGTAAAAAAACCCCAAAAAATGGGAGAATGATAGACTGAAATTTTGTATTAGCTGTGAAAGAGTTCTGTTTATCAAAAGATAAAAAAATAGCGATTTTATAACCTAATATACGATATTTTCATAATTTTTCACTGAAGAAAAAACTATATGGTGTCAATTTTTATACATCTGATAACGTATTTCTTTCATTAAGCATTGGGATTTTAAAATGAATATTTAATATTAGATAGCTGTATCTATATTTTCAAACAGAAATCTTAAATTCAGCCAAAAAAAAATTTTTGTTGGTTTAAATATTCAAGGAACTTCAAAGTATTTAAGTTATATTGAATCATTAACTTATGAAATTATTGATTATCAAATGATGAGTATTATTCCTCTGTATAGCATTATTAGCCATCCAAGTGATTAAGATAAATTATAATAAATAATATAATTTATTCTTAGTTTTACTGATGTACAAGAAGAAAAACCTTCATTCTTCAGTGAACTCATTTTAGAAGAATTAACTGGATTATACATACGACAGAATTATATCTGATTTTCGAACTTATTACATTTGCACATAATTATAATCATTCATCATTAAATAATCCGACAGACAATTTTTCAGTATAATTAGTTTCTTTCTAAAAAATTCTGAGAAGAAAACATTCCGTCTTAAACATTAATAATTATAACACCATTATAATATACAATATTTTGTTGTGGTTTGCCTATAAAGCTAAAAAGCATCTAGGATATTGCAGCCATTTAAGGAAACTTGGTTACAAACATTTAATTGTGTCTAAACGTAAGTTATTAGAAAAAAAGATGAAAACATTATCGCGTCTGAGCCAAAATATATCTCTGTCATCTATTTATAGTTAATAGTCTCCTTTAACTAATACTTTCACCATGTAATTTGATGCAATTGTAAGAAATCTGTTCAACTTCATAAATAATTATTTATTAAGGATAGCATAAGTTTGTAGTGAAATTCATAAGATTGTCTTATGCACTTTGAAGGTATTCATTTGATTTGATTTTACTCATTATTATTTGCTTTAATTTGTTTCTAAAATTTACTGTAATAAATTTCCTTGATTTTTAATCCTTTTAACCTTTTATACGATATCTTGCAACCAGTATTGAAGGGAAAAAAATCGTATTGTGATAAATAAGTTCTAAAACGAATTAATAAGCATCTGAACAGAAACATTAAAAATAAATTTTGAAAAATAAAGTTATTCTGGGTCTTTTGAATGAAAGTAGATCAGTAATTAATTCTATTCCTCATGGGTACCTAAAAAATGCATAATTTTATTATTCTAACTAAAATTTTATTTTGTGTCTGATGTTTTTGATATTTCACAAAGTAAAATTTTGATACTCTTTGGAAATTTTAATTACTAAAATAGCGATTACAAAGTTGTTTGAAAATATTATGTATGTCTCGAATTGGGAAACAATCTCTAAATAACGTAAGACATTACATTTGCTTTGCTTAAGTCTTAAGAAATAAACTTACAATGCTAAATATTTTTAAAAATATTTTGTGATTTTAATTATATTTAGTGAAATATTTTTAACATACAAACATTTTTTGCATGAAACAAGGAGAAAGTAATTTAATAGAGGCGCCGGTTGAGTATTTAATCATATTAAATGCTTCCATGTATTTTGATGATTTTTTCACATTGAAAAACCATTTTTTGATGATAATTGGTACAATATATAATTAATTCTTAATTCCCATTCTTAAATCTTTGAAATCAAACCGGACAATTAGGATATAATGGAGCAGATTACCCAACAATTTCTAAAAGTGTCTTATGGGCTTCAACAAATACAACAAAAATAGCAATGAATGTCGAAAATGCAAATATTAACTTTCCATGATTCGGGTATTTATGCACTGAATAACTCAATAGTCTTAAATGGAAAACTTAAATTTTGACAATAAAGTAACAGCAAATATGTAAAACCCAAAAACATTGTCATTTATATAGATACTTCACTTATTTACCAATAGATGTCGCTACAAACATTGAAGCACCCAATGTTATATTTAAACAATTATATGAGCTTATGTTTCCCCAATTTGCTTTGTTTGGATAGGGACTCAGAGAAGGGATGCCTTGCCTAGAAGGTATTGTTTTGCTGTAGGATCATATTTACGAATTTCCTTCTTAAATGCATTAAATATATTAGAAAAAATTTATTAATTATTTTAATAATGTAGGTACAGAAAAAAAAATGTCGCACAAATCAAAATAGCTAGAAATTACCGTAGCTGAATCGGCAGGGCATCTTATTTCAGATTGGTTGGTCCTTATTCAGATTGGATTGTTCTTGAATTTTCGATATATGTAGGAAAGCTGATTCTTGAATGATGCTTAGGTTTTTAGTCTCATTCTGTAGTGAGCTGTTTCGTTCTGATAAATATAATTGTTTATTTGAACTAACAACGTGTTTTTTACATCGTAGTAATGTTCATGTAATTTCTGTCAGACTATCAGAATTTAAAAAAAATGAACAATAAAAACAGTGAAAATGTAAGCCAATTTTTTTAAAAAAAATTTAATAAGATGTTAGATTTTTCTAAGTATTTATAACTTTTTTTAACTTCCTTAATAAATTAAATTTATTAACTTTTGAAATATTTACAGTCCTCTTACAAAAAGCCATAATTACATCGTCATATTCGTATGATTATGAATGAAAAGGTGGAAAAATAGAATGTAATTGATAAAAATAAAAAACAATTACAGATAAGTTACTTTTTAAATTCAATATCAATTTGGAGCTTTAAGGTTTGAAACTATTAAAATCACTTTTAAATTGCACTAAAGACGGAAAATCAATATGCGATAACAGAGAATTAGCTGGTTAAGACTAGTCTATCTAATTGACTACCCATTGATTTCCGGTTAAGCTATTAATTCTTTAAAATTTAGAAAGGCTTAAAATACAGAAAATATTAAAAATTAAGTGTTTTGGAAAAAAACTACAGCATAACGTTATTACATAGGTCACTTAGTTTAAAATGATAGAAAAAACTATTTATTTAAAAATGTGAAACTATTTTTTATTGTTAAAATTTCCTGAAAAATCTTTATCGCCCAAAATTGTTACGTATTCACAACAAGTTTTGGAATTCCCTAAGCTTGGAATAAATCAGATCTAATATTTTTACTCCTACGTATATGTTTGTGCCTATACATGGTTTGCAGACGGATTTATTTTTATTTATTTACCTTGTAAATATTTATAACTGCATATGGTCGTGATATTCTATTGAGATTTGGAAATATTTTTTACTACACAATGTAAAGATATTTTCTTGAAATACAACACTTTGTATTCCGAAGTAATAAATTTCTTTGTCTTAGCTCTTCACTTTTATAAATTATCATTAATTCAATGTTTTGTTTGCTTATTCAAAATCGAAATGAAATTTGATATTTTATTTACATAAAATCATTAAAATTAATTGTAAATATATTAAGACGTTTTCAAGAACTTTAACTAAAATTTGAAAATTATATTTTAATTATAATGAATGTAATTTGGTAATTTTATTTTATTCATGAGATGTGTTTAACTAAGTAATTTTAAATACCAGTTTTGATTTTCACTAATATCGCAAATTTAATTTTTAGTTTTGTCATGAAACATTACTCTTTGTTATAAAAGCATAGTATAAATTTCATTACAGACAGGTTAACATATTTTCCCTTATAAAATAACAGAACTAAGAGAAAAAATTGTTCTAGCATAAATAGTCAAGGCATTTCTGGGTATTCTGTAAAATTAGTTAATTAAACATTTCTCTAGAAATTAGAATTTTTTTCTGAAAAAACTTTTTGAAATAGAAATAAGCATGTTTTAAAAAATTACTCTCATGCACAGTAGCAAGAAAAAGAGGAGGTTATATAAATGAATGAGTGTATTCTTTAGATATGATTTGAAAATTACACAGCCGTCAAATAAATGTGTGAGATTTCAGAATTGTTTGTATTCATTGCAGAAGTTTTCAAAGTTGTATTGCTTAAGATAACTGCATAGATTTTATACATAAAGAATAATTTTTTGTATTGTTTAAATAGTTATATACGTATGTTGGATACTGTTTAAAAAACTTTATCTGAAAAGCATCAAATTTTCAGCAAGGTTTAAACAAGTTTCTTTACCACTTTTCTTATCACTTTATTTGAGATTAAAACGCTTTCATGCACTAAAAATTTAAAATTTTAAAGCCCTAAAATATTAAATTAATTTTAAACCTTTCAAATTCTATTTTAAAAGATATACTATTAATATTTTTGAGGCTTAAAACGCATTTTAATTGAAGCGAAACGATTTTTTAGCTCTCTGTAATTACTAGAACGTATTCAGTAAAGGTATGCAAAAGAAAAAAAAAGATTGTTGAACAAAAAAATGTGTGGTTTTTTTTTTAAATTTCAATTAGATCAAAATTTAATTATAGTTAAAGTTCTTTGGAAAATCCTTGTTTTAAGTAAATTTTGACGATTTTAATTCATCTACAAAAATTTTTAATGAATCTAATTAGAATTTTCTTTTGTGTAATGCATTTATATTTTAATTATAATAAGTTAATTTTAGCATAGCATTTGATTAATATTTTTTCTTTATATCTCTTTTAAATAATTAACACTTTCAATAATTGAAAATCATAATTGTGCAGCTTAGTTTTTGTTTCTAAGGCTTTTTTTTAAAAAAAAATCCCCATACACAGAAACATCCATTTGATATACAAATTAGTTGCAACTTTAAATAAAGTGTAAGTGAGATTGAATTCTGAAAAACTAACATGTAACTAAAAGTAATGAATGATAACTCTGAGCTTACTTAGAAATAAATAATCGTTCTTACATAAAGATATGTACCTACTCGTGTCCGTCCTAAAATATCTATATATATGTTGCTAACATTTTTCGACCAGATAAAAGCAGAATGTTTCAAATTTTTATATCTTCCCAATCTTTTATTTCCTGCAGAAATCAAAGAAAAGAAAGGCGGTGAAAGAATCATCTTACAAGACCGTTCCTTTCACATTAAAATAAATAAAAAAACGACCTCACCTTCTCTCTTGTTCTACCTTTTCAAGTATCTCAAAGCGGATTCAATCACCAGCTACCCCCAACAAGGCACTAGGGACAGATCGGTGTCAATTTTAACAAGCTTCTTTGGGATCAGAAAAAAAGAAACTTAGGATACATGATGGTTACGAGAAGAAATCGATCTGTAGAAAGAATTCTGCGAAGACTTTTAACAAAATTTAGAAGATAGCTTTACATGAGCAAAAAAATTGCCTCTTGCTCTTTTAATAAATGTTTTTTACTAGATTTGATTTTCTTATACATTTTCCTGGTTTTAGTTTCGTATGAGCAAACAACAAAAGAAAATTTCTGAAGCATGCTAATAATCTGTATTCCATTTTGATTATTGGAATGTTAGATTTAAAATTATTTATTTAAGGTAATGTAACATATTAAATTGAAACTTAAGAGAATATTTATATTGCACTGAAAATGAGTTATTTTAAAAATAGTGGATATATAATACGGTAAATGTAATAAACTAATGTAATAAAAATTACCGCCGATTATTCGTAATCATCGTTAGTTATATATAATATCTGGATTCATAATATATTTACTAAGATATAAATAATTTATATGCTGAATTTTTAAAAAATATTTCATTAAAACCAAATAATTTTTCTGCAACAATTATTATAAAAGAACATGAATGTAGGTCTGATTTTTTTCTCAAAAATAACAATGCTATCCCATTTCATTATACAGAAAAAAAAGCTTTTTTATTATTAAACTCATGTTATTGATAAACAATTGCTACAAAAGGGTAAATTAACATAAAAAAACTTTCATTTTTTCGGCAATTAATATATAATAGAAGCCAGCTTCCTGAAAAAGGGGTACCACGTCTTCGCTATCTGGGCATCCTGGATTCGAATCTCTGTTCGAGTGTGAATATTCTCCTCCGTTTTTGCCTGTGATTACTGTATGTAATGTGCTATATACTTACTTCTATAAGCCTCTGTGTGATTCTTAGTGGTTCACGGAATTCTAAATGTTTAATAAAAAATATATAATACAACAATAACTTCTTTTCGCGCGTAATTTTAACAAAAATTTGATACACTGTTCCAATTCTAGTCAGCAGGTCACATTCAAATTTTGAATAAGGAAAACATTGCATTTTTGAGTTATGGTGTTTATATATGAACGAGCAGAACGAAAGACGAACTATCCTTTGATTTGTAGCGCCAGACATATAAGCCAGATAATATCCTTCAAGCTGAAGGGTCCCTTCTCGGATACTCGGCTACAGGCCCAAACGTTGCAGGTTCGTACCGCGACCTTCAATTGCTACAGATTGATGTGGCTCAAATTTGATGAAGAACTATATTTTTGGTATTTAATCAGCGTACTAAATTCCATCCATATAACACTTTCCTTTTTTTCCCCATTACCATTTATCTTTGTTCGTAAATACCCGGAAATACAGATTTTTTTTTCGAATGAATTTCATTTAAAATTAATCAGAAATTGACAAATCTGATATAAGGTTTGCATACCAAATTTAATCCATCTAGTTCCAAGCGATTTTGAAGTATCATTACAGATATAGTTATCACGCATATGCGAACATAATTGAAAAAAATGTATTTATTTGCACCAAGACAGTTCTGAAAATGACGATTCGTCAAAATCTCCAGTTCGAATTTTTTGAAGGTTATAATAATATTCCGAATGGGGGGGGGGTGAATAATCGATATTCATGGCTGTTTATTGATAATATTTTGTACTTTTTAAATAATCATGTTATAATAGTATTCATTAACTTTAATGAAGAACTTTCTGCGTTATTTGATTTTTTTAAAAAAAATTATATTTTTGTTAATTATGAATTACAATTGTATATGGAAAACTATTGGATATTTCAAATGCACTACGTAGTTTTCTGTCTCTAACAAGATTTTTATTTGTCTATTTGAAAATAAAACGAATTGTTTTTTACTAAGAATTTCGGCATTTTTTTATGTTTCTTTCGGAAATATTATAACTGATTTATTGATTTTTGAAAACCTTTACAATTATAAAATATCTGGTTGACATCTTTTAGGCTATTAAATAATTCCTAATTTTAATTTAGATCATTTTGAAAATATAATTGTGTGTATATTTCAAAAGCAGCCGATTATTAGAAGGAATTCAAGCTATTTTCATTGTTCCTAAAAATACATAATCATGCGCATTGTTCCCATTCTTAGTGATAGTAAATCTAGCTTTATTATTTGAAATATTCTATTTCATGTCAGTTAGACTAATAACGGGGAATTATAATAACTGAAAACCTCATTTTATTGATTAGACGAATAATAACAATTGAATGAAAGTTGAAATAAATGCAAAATTAACAAACTATTTATAACCTTGCTTTCAGAAAGAATTCATTTTAGTCCTAAGTATATTGAATTAAATGTACATATATGGTTAATTGCATGGTAAAGAATTAACGAATGGGAAAAGTTGTTACATTCGATTGCAATATAAACTTAGGCAGAAAGAAAGAAGTCAAAGCACATTACATTCTTCCATGCCATAGTTAAGAAATGTGATACTAATGAAATAATTGGACTATTTTAATGTAAGAAACACTTATGTTTTTAAATTATGCGTTAAGAGATGATATTGCAGTACCAGGTCAGGCAATGAGGATGATGTTATGTTAGATGACGCTCAGAGTTATGCTCATAATGCGAATTTAAAACAATTTTACTCTGTTCTCTTTAGAAGGTAAATACTAAATTACAGAATTGTTTAAGCTTACTAATATATCTTAAATGTCTATGACAAAAGAAGTTTAAAAACATTTGTAGAGGAAACACAATATATCAAAGTCACAAGAGATGCTTCTTATCATAATAGGCAACCGTCGAAGGTGACGGCTAAAATTAATAAAATTTATCTTCTAATTCTTAAGAGTAAATGATTTTCAGTTAAGAAAAGAGTAAAAAAATATTTTAAATTACTAATTAACAAAATTAGTTTGGTTACAGGGAAACAATATACATAGTTTGACGATGCATTTACAGAGTATAGCTTTTCTTTATATTACAAAATGCATTGCGTTCTTAAGTAATGCATTTTAGAGCATAAAAGAACATTTTAAGAGAAAAAGTTAAAACTATATTCATAAATCTTTTAGTTTAGATATTCAAATTTACTAATTATTCAAGATAATTCTGAAATATTAAAGTATTTATATTTTTGACTATTTTCTCTTCTTTCCTATTACAGATAAGAAAAATAACAAAGATTTCCAGACACTCATATTGATCAAAGTGTCTATATTTTTAGCAATAATATACAGCCTATATTTGAATTTCTAAACCTCTCAGTAATTGCCTTCTTATATTTTGTGTGTCCTCTGAGAAAACAGTTTCAATTGTCGCCTAATTTGTGTAGGGTGAAACTATTATGCTTTCATGAAAATAGTTGAAAAGGAAAATTTAAATTTGAATGTAAATAAATTTTGATGTATATAGCCAATAAACAAAAATGGTTTTCTAAAGTAAAAGTATTCATGCATAAAATGCAATGTATTTTATTTTATTTCTGCATTCCTTTGCAAACAATACTATTCCTTCCACAGGGAAAATATGTCTAAATAATCAAATAAATATTTACTTTTCTCAAAATTCTAAATAATAATTAAAGAGTCATAATTATTAAGAAGTATAAGCCATCTTTTATTTTGCATTTAGTAATATATATTATTCAGTATGATTAATGGATTAATTTTTGTCCAATGATAGGATTTATAGGAAAGCTTTAAGTTTCAAAAGCTGAAAATAGATTAAATAGTCAAATAATTATATATTCGCGGGAAGTAATTACATTGCAGTTGTTTTCTAACGAATAATGTTTAACGTTCTTAAACACTTGATACAATACGTAAAATATGCGTTCGTTTTAATGCTGGGTGATGTGTATCGTTTTGTTAACATTGCGGCATGTCTTATAACGAAGTTTAAAGCATCTTTTAATGTGGCTTTAGCAATACATGTATAGTTCAGTATGATTAATGGCTTAATTTTTGCACAATATCTTAGGAATTAAAAGAAAACATTAAGTTTGAAAAGCTGAAAATAGATTAAATAATCAATTAATTATCCGTTCAAGACAGGTTATTATAAAAATGTTGTTTTGTAATGAATAATGATTAAAGTTTTATAAACTTGATACAAAAAATAAAATACACGTTCTTTTTAATGTTGGGAGATATGTATTAATTTGCTAACATTTGAGTTGCGTATTATTACGAAGTATAAAGCATCTATTATTTTGAATTTAACAATACATACTATATTAAGTATGATATTTTCCGGAATGATATCGTAGGAATCAAAGAATAGTCCTAAGTTTCAAGCGCTGAAAGCAGATTAAATAATCAATTAAATATATATTTGAGACTAGTTATTAGAACGCAGTTATTTTAGTAATAAATAACGATTAAAATGCTCTTACGTTCTTGATTCAAAACACAAAACGCACATTCCTTCTAATGCTGGATGATGTGTATTATTTTATCCACTATCTACATCATCTTTACGATATCTGAATAAGCAATTGCGCTGGAATGTCCATGGTAATTCTCAACTATTCAGCAGCCTGTAGAGCTAATGTGCTTCAAGACGCTTAAGTAGGCGCATTATTCCTGTCTGGAGTTAAATCAGTTTACATCTCTACCACTAGGCCTCCCATCCACAGCGTTTCCGTGCAGAACGCAAGCCGGAATTCTGTTATGTAGGACGCAATACACGGTCCCCAATCGAGAACCCTTGTCTGGTACCGAGTACACGTGACGTATACAGAGTATTCCCTGTCGCACTCGCATTGCGTCCCATAAAACTTTCCATGTAAGGCTCTCTTCGGCATACATATTAATAAGACTCGGATAGAAAGCCAAGTTTTTTATTTATGTATGGGCGAGGGATTGAATCGTGGGAGAAAGAGGAATTGAGTTTCTTCACTCGGTCATAAAATATTGAAGCGATTCTGTGAGGCCGGGTTAAACTTTGTCGAAAGAAATATACGGTGTTATTTCTTTTAGCACTCATTTCTGCATGTTAGACGGCAGGTGGCCGCATAGAAAGTGATAACATTTCCTCCCTTTTCTGCGGCGCTCGAAAGAATGCAGCTTTCATGTATTTGCAATAGGAAACAGAGACGCCTCATTCTATATAGGATTAAACGTGAAACGCTTAGCATTTTATTACCTATCATAAGATAACATTTAATATTAATAACAATACACCCATTTTAACTACTAGAAAATATACTTGAAGTAAATAAACAATAAATAGCAAATAATAACAATGAGAAAATAAATATACCAAAAAATTAAGAGTTAATTGTATGTATATATAT
>JAOUZG010004505.1:1685333-1716367 GCA_026289955.1 Argiope argentata | reverse complement strand
AAATTTATAAAAATTAAATTATCATATTTTAAACAATGTATTTCATTATTAAGGAGTAACTCAAACTTTTTACAATTGCTGGCATTAATATATTTAACTGATTCATTTTCTCAATTTTGATTAGGAAATTGTAAAGTTTCAGCTCCTTTCCAGAATGAGTAGATTGATGCTGAAAATAAACCTTTAATATATATTTTTTTAAAAAAATATTTTGTGTTTGCAACCAGGTTGAACTATTCATGTGAGAGACAATAAAATGATTCAATGCGTTTTTTTTTTTCGTTTTTGGAAGTACAAAAATATGTTAACCTCACAATAATTTGAAAATTGTTGAATTCACAATTTTTTATTAGGGAATGTTGTTTGTTGTCTTCTTGTAGAACAATTTTTACTGAATAATTTTTTATCTTCTATCATAATTTTTGATTATAAATGTTATACAATAAAAATATTTTCGACTGCACTCCATTCTCCGATGCCGAAGGATTCTACATTTTGTTGTAATGTTTCAAATAAAAATATTTAATTGCAATAACAGTTTTTGTGTTTTATTTAAAGTTTATATACATTTAGAAGATACATTATATTCGAAATGGAGCTGTATTAATCTTTTAAATTCTTACGAGTTACATATACACCGCATTTAATGTTTAAATTATTTATTGCTTCAAGAACCACCAGCATAAAATATTGAAATGAGTATTCTAACAAACATTAACTTATTGTACCAAATTTTCACCAAGAGTGGTTAGTACAAGCAATAAAGCAAAAAAAAATTAAATTAACGAAATAACACGGCTTAATGCCTATAGCAATTTCATGCTAAAAATTATTTTGACGTGGAAATCGTGAACTGAACATCTAATATGCATTACGGATATAAATGAAGCATCCATTCCCAGCGAAAATGCTAGTTAGAAAAATAGCAGCTGTTACATTAAAAATAAATGATAACTTTGCATGAAATGAAATTTCATTTATTTATTTATTACAAGATAAGTTGATTTTTTTAGCGTTGCTACTAATGACACTTGCAGTCGGACAAGTGTGCTGGCTGCCATTAAACGATTTTAAACCAAATGAGCATCTCTTGTTTTGGAAGTAGCGTAAACTAGGGCCAAGGGACTTAGCAACAGACTCATCACATTCGTTTGCACAGATCCTTTTTACAAGAGTGCATATTCACACATCTCACTGATAATAGACAGAAGAATATCCATGTCCTATCCAGGACTTGAACCCGGGACGCTCAGATCATGAGAAAGATGCCCTACCTCTATATCAAGACGAGGGCTCACAAATAAATTAAAGAATTTCCTTATGTTTAAATGTACTCATATAACAATTCTATTCTTGTGTGTGTGTGTGTTTAACCTTCAAAAACTTTTTATAAGAGCATCTTATACCTCAGAAAAGTAAATTAAGTTGGGCAGTTAAAATAAAAATATTTTTTCTTAAAACTCAATTTTATCCAAATTATTGCAGATAACTGTGACTGCTGTTATTCAAGTAGTTAAAAAATTTATCTCTTCAATATAAAAAAAATCTCATCAGAATTTATCTTAAATTTTAATTTTAATTGTCAAGTTTTTGTCTTCATTTAATGAACTATAAAAATCGGATTCAGAAATTAATTCCTAAAAGCATTCGATAAATCTAAATAAAATAAATAAAATGAATTTTATTTTCTAGCTAGCGGATATAAAATTTAAGTCTATTATTAATTTTGAAAGAATTGGCACTTCCTGTAGATAAATAATAATATCAAATTCCAGTTGTATGCCGATACTTACTCAGATCAAATTCTTACGTTATTTTGATAAAGAAAAAAAAGATAGCTTTAGAAAAAGTAAATTGGATGTTACAAAAACGTTCCTCTTCCCCTCCACTTAATTAAAAGTAAAATGTAGCGTTATGTGAGTTCTATTTTGTTATCAAAAAAGCTTCGAAGCAATTTCATTAGTCACCTTATAATTCTGAAATCACCATGAAAGATAGTTAGACGTAATAATAAACTTCAGGAGGGAAGAATACAGAAATGTGGAAAATTTAAACCTGCATCCATGATATATATTCTTTTTTTCCTTCTTCTTTCTTTTCTCTTTCTTTTTTAGTATGTTCCTCCGCTTCTCTGGACTAAATAGATTACTTTGCAGTTTCGCAACCTGCTTTTTCTAACAGCAAACCTAATTTAAGATGGATTTTTAACGAGCACCAGTTTTATCTCCCTCAAGATATTTTTTTTTTTTTTCATTTTTAGGACATTTCTTTGAAGATTGGTGCCGTTGATTTAGAGCTTTTGTTTGGTTTTCTGGTAGTCCGGAGATAATGTTTTATGCAAATTAGGTACACCATCTCATTGAGACTAGGAATGACTTTTAGATCACACGACATAGGAAAAAAACAATCGCTTTTTTTTTCTCCTTTCTCTATTTATCCAAGCCTTAGTCCTTTATAATAACACTCAAAATCTAAAACAGGTAAGGATTTGTTTAAAATTTCGCTTTTTTTTGCTTGTAAAATGTTACCATTTTATTGAATAAAAAATATATTGCAGTTTAAATTCATTTGAGCCCATCTACTTAAATGTAAATCCAAAAGCTATGCTAGTAAAGAACTAAAATGGTTTGTTGAAGTAATTATTTGGGAAGGTTTGATTTTTTTTCACTTGTATGTTTGTTACGAAATGTTTTTTTATCCTGAAAGAATCTTCTGAGTAAGTAAAGGTAATAACCTGAATTTATTGAAGGTTAAAATTTTATTTACTCCTTATTTCACTGGGGAAGAATTTGAAATTCTTCTTTTTTCATATATTATCTAATTAGGCAAATGGAATCGTGAGCTATTCAGATTTTGTACTGCATACCAAAAGTAACTATTTTTTTTCTTATTCCAACACACCACTCTTAAAATTTATTGATCACTACGAAATAGAAGTAGAAGGATTTGTTAAAAATGTTGCAAGATTTAAAGTATTCAGCTATGTAAATATTTTACTTTAAATTGAAAAATAAATATGGCCGTTTTCGAATGAGAACAGACTCATTTATCTAAATTTAAAGGAAAGTGATATTTGTACGAAAGAGCATTTTGTCCTAAGAATTTATTTGAAATATTTTTATTGTGCTTCGAACAATGAGCGACTTCATTTATCAAATGGCGAGGCAGCTAAATGTATGTATCTTCAATTGGATTTCTTCCGAGGAACTTTTGTAAATTGATGTAATCTTCTAAAACTGTAAAATATTATATTATGCGTAATATAATTCGATGCATACGGTAAAAGTATTTTTAAAGCAGTGTTTGTCATAGGACTTATAAAATGGTTATACTTTTGTTGAATTGAAACTTCTGGATTGCTGAATTCATTATTGGGTTGAAACAAGAGTTGTAATTAATAAGTAAACAAAACATATTTATTTCTTAAGTGTTTGAATTAAAAAATAAAGTATTAGAGCAGGGTTTTTATTCAAATAAGTATTAATAAATTAATAATCACTTACTTATTGCATTCAATTAAAATAGTTATCTTGTTAATCGAATGATATAACTAAAAAATAATTTTTGGATTCTAATGTTGTTTCTATTTAACTTGTATCTTTTTTCAATTGCTTGAAGCCTTTCTAATTACAGAGCATTAATTTCTGAAGGAATTATTAATTTTTTAATTGAAAATAAATATTTGTATATTATAAGAACTCATTGTTTATCCTGTAAAACAAGATGTGTCTCATAAATTTTATTTTTTCGCTTTAAGTGCTTTTTATTATAAAAGGTACCTTTTAAATATGAAAATTTATTTAAAGCTATATATTTTATTAATTGTAAAAAAGTTGTGTAAGAAAAAATATTTGATTATTGATGTTTTATTTCACAATTCAAAGAATATTTGGAAGGTAGGTTAACATTTTTTTTGAATACTTCAGATCTAAATCAAACAATTTAGAAAAAATTCTGATTTTTTAAATATTTTTTTACTAACAGATTTAGTTATTTGGATTTAAGAATGGGAAAAAGTTGAATAATGTTACAGATATTTCAAACTACTTGTCATTGGTGAAAAAACTTGATTTATTATTAAATTATCACCCGAAGTGCTACACCATCGAATTAGTAAGTTCAGTCAGCTAACATAAAGATGTCTTAAAATTACACGCAGTAATGTTTTGAACATGAATGAAATATTGTATATTAGTATATTTGAAATTAAAAAAAACTTCGAAATAAGAATTTTGAAAGAAATTTTGAGTAACATTTAGTAACCAAAATTAATTAACAACCAGTCCTAATGGGTCAAATTCAAATATTATTCAACGGTGTTTTTAAAAATAAATGAGTTAATAGAACTGAGTTCGTCGTTTTGTATTTGAGAAATAAGCTATTATGTGGTATAGGAACATTAAAAAAACTATGTATTTAATCATTATAAATTCTAAATATAAATAAAGAACATTTTTGGAATACTGTATGGTTTGATATGTTTCATAATCTAATTTTATGGTGATAAGTTCACTTAGTATATATTAACTACATGTTCTTCGTATATTGATGAAGGTACAATTTTATAATATCTAAAGGTCTCAGAACGAAATTTCATTCAAGCATTGTTTAGAAGAGCTGTACCTTATTTAACCCCTGGGCAAAAAAAATCATAAAATCATAAATTCTTTTTCTTAGATTGGAACTTATTTTTTGATAAATTTAACTTTTTGTAATAGTAAATTTATTTTTCTGCTTTCAAAACAAGCTAGATTATTATTTAGTAGTTTCAACAGAGTTAGCCCTTTGTTCTTTTCAAAATAAAAACTGCACAGTAGATTTCTTACATAAATATAATAGTCTGAGTAACCTTGATTTGTTTTTGCTGCAAGTTCTATTTGAATTTTAGAACAGCGACTGAACAGTAGCTAAGTTTTATGCTTTTTACTACACCAGCCACTTTAGCGCTGCGACCTGAACACATTTTTTATTTTATGTTATCTTTTATTATTGAATAGAGAATATTCCATATAGTTTTGTGAGTTGAGCTTTCATAGAAAACCTTTTGTTTTTGTATATTAAAAATACATATTTGAATAATGAAGGAATTTTTTTTGTCTATTACTTTAATATTTTCAATTCTGTTTTGATATTTGTCTTCTTATTGTATTTCTTTCTCTTTCTATTATTTCATACATTTAAAATAGTCTTTTTTTACGTTATATAATTCTTTTTTTCTACATTCTTTGTAAATAATTTCTGGAATTTTTATCTTTATGTATTATTCGTTTATTTTCATTCTATAATTTTTCACAGTGGGTTCTTTTAAGGGCTTTTTCCCAATGTCGCTTTAAACATCTAAGTAGACATTGAAATATCTATAGATAATTTCTTTTTATATTTACATTATAAAATTATTTCATATTTACAACTACGGATTATTGTAAAAGAAATATTACGAATTTTCTAATGCGGGTGGAAAGGAAATGTTTCACCTTTGCGGATTTCTCTACAATATGATGATAACCCTACAGTATTTTCAATATACTGTTGACTTTTTTACTTAATTTAAATTATATAAAATTACATAATTTCGCACTAATTTCTAGAATAATGTCTCCAGGTATGGTAACGTTGAAAATATTGAATTATGATTTATAGATAAAAAATAAATCTCAATTGAAAAAAAAAATTAGCACATTATTAAAAAAAGTGAATTTCAAAAATCTGTTATATTTTTCCTTATTATATAAAACACTTAAGTTATAATTACCTTTATATTTTAAACTATATGCAATTCTTAAATTATATGTTTCCTTACTATATGAACACTTAAGTTATAATTTCAAAATTTAACAAGCAACATTAACAACGAAAATTTCAAAATACAAAAAAAAAGTTCAATCCTAATTTTTAATTTAACGATACATTTCATCTTAAATAATATTAAAAAGAAGTAATCCATCGAAAAAATCAAAATAGAAATAAGTATTGATCTTAAGTTTAAATTCTAAAATGGAAAAAAAAGGAATAAATAACACAGAAATGATAATTATGACCTGAAGACCTTATTAAGAATTACTTAAAGCAGGCATTCAAACAAAGATTTATTTTTTGTGTGTAAGGAGTCTCCTTTCGTATTGGCCCCTTGGGAAAATCTCAAGAAGTTGGGGGTTTTAGAAAACAAATATTAGTATATATAAAGCTTTGGCACGGAAACAGACAAAAACAAAATATAAATCTAAAGAAAAAAGTGAATACAACTACTGCAAAATACTACAAAATGAATGGATAAAAGATAAGGATCAACCCAATTAACTGATTAATATCAATAAATTTCAAAAAACAAAGTATCAATGTAAAGAAAAACTATAATACCAGGAAGTATTCTGCAACAGGTTCTGTGCTTAGTTACTAAATGAAAAAGCAAACTTATTTTTGGAAACAACTATTCAATTCAAAATTTCTTTCACTTAAGGCAGGAAATTTCAAAATTTTTATTTATTATAATAACTTCAATTTTTTCAAGGATAGTTTTAAAAACTAAGGCATCTTTATAATTATCACACAAAAGTTATAATTAATAAACAAAAGTCTACTCGTTAAAAATTAATATATGTTTATAATATTGTATTATAAAGTATATCTGAAGAAAGATTTTATTACAAAAAAATTAACTGACTTGGATTATGTAAATGTATAAATTTTGATTTCAGAAAATTATCTTATTTGAATTACTTTTTATATACAAATAAAGGGAATACCTGTGGAACAGTTTTTTAAAAAAATTGCTTTATTAATATTTTTCTACATTATTATCGGAAAAAAATGATCCATAATTTTATAATATTTTAAAAATATGTTATCAATTCATTTTTGTAAACACATATAACCCTAATATTCATTAATTGTTATCCAAAAGGATTAAATTCAGCTGAAACTAACAATAATCAATTGAAGAACACTAAATAAGAATTTCTAATGGGAAAAAAATTGGCATGCATTTTTATTATAAGAAATGTGTTTAACATTTGAATAATCAAACTAAGTAATTATTATTCTAATTTAAATAATAACATTTTAAAAAACTAATTTTTTTTTATAATTTTACAAGCCTTTTTAAATTGTAATCACCAATTTTCTTACAATGAGGCAATAAAATTCTTATCGAAAACTTATCTTTTAAAAGTTTTCCTAAAACTATTACAATATAGTTTTAATTAGCGATAGTTTATAGCATATATTCTAATATTTTCACAACTGAAGATATGTTTTCTTCATTATTTTCTTTGAGTTTTATTTTAGCTTAATAGATGGCGCTGTAATCATTGAATTTAATTCATATCATGATGCTGCGCTTTAATTCACTCTTGGATAGTTATTCTTGTCTTTAGAAGTAAATTTAATTTTTCTTCTTGTAATTTAGTACAAAACCTATTGGATTATATTTGCTTTAGCATGTTATTTTTTTCTTTGAATTAATACTTGATAAACAAACTTATTAATGTTAATTAGTTTAATTGGTTTGAGGCTTACCTTTTATTTAATCTTTTGGAAATATTTTTCTGGGGCTGTAATATGATTATATTATTAAATTTTTTAAAATTATTTTTAATAATCTGTTTACTAAATTAGTATTCTTGTTTTTCAGTGCCTTATTTTAATGCCAGTTTTAAATATATTAACTAAACAAATAATCTCCATTTATTGGGATTTCCGAGTCACTAGTAGTCAATGAGAAAGTCATAACCCTCACAAAATAATCCCACCTTTGAATTCCTACTTAAGGGTGACCATCGATAGAGAATTAAGGCAGAATTCATATTTTCCTTCTTTCTCTTCTCTCCTCCCCAAATTTTTATATAGTTTAATTTTAAAATTAATGTTTATTTCTTATTTGATTAATTTCAATTTTTTTCACATTCAGCAGAGTTTTCATATTAGCAGCTTTAAATAAAATGCATGTTGCTCTTGAAATTTATGACTCAAAAAATTTTTCTTAATGAGTTAATTTTATAAATAAAATGCATTCAACTTTATTGTTTTTATTTTCTCCACTGCTAATAAATTAACTTTTTTCTTTGATGCCATTTTGCGAAATTCTAAGAATAATTTTTTTTTATTCTTTCAAAATGTTAATATTTTTTTAATCTAGTTTATTTTAAAATACGAATACTTTTAAAGTAACAAAATTTGAGTTTGTTATGATGAGGAAGGCTTTAAGATAATAATATATTAATATCACGTATATTTTTCTAATGTAATGTTAACTTTTACATTTTAAGTAAACTATAAAAAGTATTAATTTTACTAAAAGTGCTAAATAATTATCCAGACTTTTTCCTTAATAACAATTAATAAAATAACAATTTATTTTTATTTAACAATTTATTTAAAATAACAATTTATTTTTACTGATAACTACAGCAAACTGTGCTTCTAAAGCTATATAATTATCAGATAATATTTGGAAACAATCATAGTTCGTGAAAAATTTTAATTTTATATACTTATGTTCTTATTTTTAGAGTATATAAATTCTTTTTTTAAAAAATATGTCTTGAATATATTGCAACTTATTGTTTCCATTATAAAAAAAATTATTTGATTAAACTTATTTTAATTTGACTTTAAAAGTTTCTAAGGATTCCACTGGGAGAAATCTGATTTAAAGAAATCATTAGGAATCCAATTGAATCAAATTGTTAATGATTATGCAATGCACCTTTCAAAAGTTTTTTTTTACATAAAACTAATTGAAAAAGATTTTGGTTACATTTAAATATGAGAACATCATGTATTTTTAGAAAAAACATATATTTTTCCTGTTTTTTTCAACAAAAAAAATGAAGCCTTCAAAAGCACAATTTTTGAATTTAATAAAAATAAGAACATTTAATGAAAACAATTTTAAAAGTACATTTTTAAAATTATTTTAATCACTTAGTCATACTGCTGTTTAACTAATTTAACCGATTTCTAATAGTTAGATAGTCATAATATTAAAATAATATGCACTATCAGATGAAAATAAAGTATATATACAAAATTTTAGAAGTTTAAAAGAGCACTAAGAATTGATACTTTTACGCTAGCAGGGTGCCAGCAAAAAATTGCCTAATAATGTAGAATACCGCCAAATTTATTTGGTGATTTGATACTTTTCCACACCCGGCTAGCGGAAAAGTATCGAAGATTCGATAACAAAATTCACTTTTCATGAATTTGTAAGAAATCAAAAAATAAAATCATGTGTTTCACACAGTTTTATAGAATGTATTCACAAAATGTGTTTTAGAAAACACAAAATGGAAAATAACTACTCTGACATTTATTTTCGTGCTTCTGTACTCTTGATATATATAAATCAGAATTACCGAGTACGGTTATTGAGAAGCCAAGAAGACATTATGCGAAATATCAAAAGTCGTGAACGCGTTAATAGTGCTCTGAAAACTATTTATTATACTTGGGGGATATATTTAGTAAGTTTGTAGAGGGCATATTTTATACTTTACAGTAATATTCCATACGCATTGTATATATATATATGTGTGTATGTGTGTATAGCAATATCATAGTTAAGATCTAATTAAACCATTATTGTTTATAAGCAATGGCCAATTATAATAGCGGGTTGTTAACAATGATTAATAAAATAGAATTACGGTAAATATTGCAAATTGCTCTTAATACCAATGAAGCGTTACCATTAATTTGTTCCGGTTGTTGATAGATCTTTATTCGAATGACACTTTAAAATTACCTTAATAATCAGCTTCGATCGAATTTTCCGGCGCACCTTCTGAATTAACATTAAAATGCAACTAAAAGTGGCATTAAACACAGAAGATAATGAATGCTTATATTAGTTAAAATTTATTAAATGCAGATAAATATCTCCCGTTAGTTGCCCCCTTGGCACTTATTGAATAAACACTGACGAGGTCTTTTAATTGATTAATGTAGTCAATAAACGAATGTTCCAAATGTTTTACAAAGACTTTAATTACGGTTAACAAATTAAGTCATTTGTTAAAAATCACTCATTCACGATTTAACTGCATCAGTGAATTATGTTTATTTAATTTCATTGTTTAATTGAATGTATAATGGGGTGTCGTATTACTGAACATGTTTAATAGAATCATTGATAACTTTCTTTTAATGTAAGATGTATTTTTCATTAAAACCAATTTTTTAAAACTCTTTCCAACATTTCTATACCACGTCAGTTAAACAAACTTCCTTAAACATAAATTTTCTTATTTTTTAATAAATATGCAAAATTACATCTTAATATTCTCTAATTATATTAATTCAGTTTTAAAAAATTAAAATTCTCATATGTTATTTCTTTCCATTTTATATTGTATAATATATTAATGTAAATGGATTCAAAAATATAGTTTTTAATTTCTTTCGTCCTTCAGTGTTCAGCATTTCCTTCTTTATATATAAAGAGACATTAATAATGTGACTTCAATACATTTGGTAATTAAAAAAAAACTATTAAATCTAATTTGCAATCAATTTTTTTTCTCGCATGTAAGGTATGTAGCAGAATTTTTTTTTGTTACTTTTTCCAAAAAAAAATTTTATACATGAAAATTTTTATGAAATTTCACAACTTTTCGAATAAAGTTTTCTTTTACAAATTTTCCTTTTTTTATATAATGAAATAGAAAAAAAATTATTTTGAAATTAACCACCTTTGGCAGTAAATTTTTAGTGGCATTTTTGGTTGTGAAAAATTACTTTTTTGTGTTATCTTTTAATTTTTGACTTATTCTTAAAGGTTGCTCCTTCAAAGTAAGAATTCGAACTTAAAAATCATTTGTCTAGTATTGTTTTAAAAAAATTGAGCTATGAACCTTGTAAAAAAACGGTGCAGAAAAAAGATAGTCAAATTGGTAATGTATCTTTATAAATTCAATTATATTAGGAATAATAAAATGATTATAAATGAGCGAATTGTAAAATTTTTGCCTTTTGTATCTTGAAGTAAAAGTTAAAGTTTAAAAATCATGAAAAACCAAGAAAAATATTATAAATTAAAAAAATATATTAAAGAATTCTTTAAGATAAACGTATGAAATAATCAAATTATTTTTAGATTTTAAAATAATGAAATCTTGGTTTGTTTTCATGATTTTCATTATTTTTAAAAATATATACTGGAAGGATATCGCAATTTCAAACAATTTTGAAATAATAATAATTTTACTCTCAATTAAGGAAAAAAACCGAGTCATTTGAGGCACTGTGTCTATGTTATCTATTTTTCCCTCTTTTCATATGATTTAACTCATAATTTTAAAATTACAGTTTAAGTTATCTTTCCCAATGTATATACATATCACTAAAAGGTTAAATTAGTAACTATCAAGTAAGATTAACAGTTTTTCAGGGCCATATACTATCATCAAATTTTATATTGATTCATATAAGTGGATAAAAATATAAAAAAAGATTGATCTGGACTCTTTGCTTCAAGAGGAAGACCCAATAAAGTAGCGCCACCTATCTCTATCGAGGTTGAATAAATTTTTCTCTATACCCAAAATTAGCAAGAAATTAGTAACTCAAGAAACTTTAAGTACACGGTTCTATTCAGTTCAATAATTTTCTGTCGAAACTTTTTAATAATTGTTGCAGAAAAGAGTGACCGTGTTTTATGTTGAAAGCTACTTTAAACTTTTTTCACGATTACTTTGATATTGAACTTTAATTGCAAATACAAAAAAAAAAAAGAATTTTTTTGGAGCAACATGTCTTATTTAGTTATTTTGTAACTTATTTAAAATAGAAAAACATGCAGATGCTCATATTTTATTCAATAACAGTGGAGGAAAAGTTATAAAAGAATAATCTTAATAAACACTCTTAATAGAAAATAATCCTCTTATAATAAGCTTATATAAATAGTAAGTCAAATCTTATTTATAGACTCTTCATATTTTGTTCCATAGCAATGGGGAGGAAAATAAAGCATAAAATATTTTTAGCATCTCTGGGAACTATTTTAGAGAAAAATATTGTACAATAAGCATAAAACTTTCTTACGATTAATTGAAAGAAAGAAAATAATATATATAAATAATATATACAATAACAAAATAAGCCCCACTAAAAAGATGATTTTTAAGATTTTAATATAAAGTTATTTTTTTCTGCTGAAATATTTTTAGAAATTATAATTAAAAATTAGATGAATTAAAAATTTAAATAAATCATTGATATTTCTATCTTTTGAAACATATTGTACAGTGTCAACACTTATGCATAAAATGTAAACATATACGAGGAGGCACATATGTTTATCTTCATAATTAGGAAAAATGGAGAGGACATTAAATAGGAAGCGTAAATTCCTGTCACATAAATAATTTCACTTTAATTTTCAAAAAAAAAAAAAAACTACTTCATATATTTTTGATGTTAATGAATTTTATATTACATATGATACGTTTATTTATGTAGAAATGTATTTATGCATTTGACAGTTTCCAATTAAAAGCAGAGTGCTGGTTCAGAATTAATTATTCCAGAAAATGAAACTACAATTGGGGGCTCATAGTTTTATTCAAAATGTCATTTAAGGGCTAGCTAAAGATTTAAATATGTATATCAATAGAATGATACGTTTAGATGCACAAGAAAAACGAAGCAATCTAAGTAGTTTAAGATAAGACTTTCGATAAAACAAATTATACTGTTCATGTTAATTGTTCTAATATATTATTAAAATCATTTGCTATCTCTATTCTGATAATTTTATTTCTGTTTCATTTGGAAATATTAATTACATTTAGAAAATAACGAAATCGTGCTTTCCAAATATGGTGACTGTTATAACGAAAAATGAAAAAGGCAGTTCGTAGTGAAATGAAATTCTTTAAATCCAAACCCTTCTCTACATTGTACTTATTGTTTTATGTCACTGTCACATTTCTTAAATACGTTTGAATAACCGTGTTTAAAGAAATGTGATCACACACTTTCATGAACACGTTGCCACTTGTTATTTGCTCTAGAAAAACTTTCATATCAGTAACGATCCCTGTCACCCTATGATCCAGGTATGATTTACAAATGAGTGGAGAGCACTAGAAGAGACAGTGACAGTATAGTTTTTAAGGCGACAGTAAAGTACAAATGACTGGAGAGCACTAGAAGAGACAGTGACAGTATGTTGGTTAGGTTTCCACTTTGGAACTTGTAGATTCAAGAACTTATTCCACCGAAGAAATGCATAAAGAAATGCCGAAGAAATGCACAAAAATCCATCAGAGGCAAATGCGCCATTGATGTGATGCAGAATTTCTTCAATGTGGTACCGTCTTTAAAAATTTGCCTGTGTTCGTAGTAACGTGGTCCATCTGAAATAATGTTTTTATGCATTACTAAAAGGAATGAAATAAAATGATTAGGAGAGATTATCCATTAAAAGTACCAATATATTTTTTATCAATGAATTTCAAAGATAAACGTACCAACATACAAAGACCAACATACTATGTCAAAACTTCTAATTACTATTTTAAAACTTCATTTCCCCCTTTTTAAGAGTTCCTTTTAATACATTTGTATCAATTACCGAAACGAATATAAGCCTTGTTTCTTGCATTAAATATTTTATTCGAAAAAGTACTGTAAATATTATTTAAATTTACATCAACAAGTGCTATTGTGCTATTTTTCCATTGGTATTACATGCCCTCATTGAATATTCAATTTCTCAAACTCCATAAAAGATAAAACTGTTTTTTGGGAATGGATTATGACTGAATGTAGAAATTTCGCATAGGTTTACTGGTTGTATTTAATGACCAGTTTGTATAGTTAATAAATTTGAAACTGTGTAAATTAAGGGCTTTGAAACTTTTAGACATTGCGACTCCCTCTTTGGACTACGTATTTTGGTGACCCCCTCAAAGTTTTAACTTTGTCTAAAGTTTAGACAAAGATTTTGAAAATTTTACACGTACTCAAGAGTTCGTAGAGTATGCGTCGGGTATTGGCGCCACATCCCTTGACACTTCATCTTTCTCCTTACTAGTTTCATCTCATCTCGAAACTGATTGAACAGTTTTCAGATTTCATTACCGTTAAGGATATGAGTGGGGTCGTGTGGATAATCAATCCGTTCAGTGAGCGAGTCGTAACAAAAGCTGAGCGAAGTGTCCGTCATCATGATCTACTGATAGAAATTTCAAATGATCAGTCAGCTAAAGTAGCTTTTAACAAAGTTTATATCGACAATATATACAAATTTTGGACACGTATTAAAAAGGAATGCCTAGAACTGTCCACAACAGCATTAAAAACTTTGATGCCATTTTCTACAAATTACAACTGTGAACAAGGATTCTCCATATTGATAAATTAAAAAAAATCGAGAAATCTTTTGACACTGGAAAATGACATTGTTTTGTGCGTTACAAAGCTCACTCCAGACATTAAAAAAAATTTGTTAATTCCAAATAAACTCATGCATCCCATTAACTAATAGAACACAGAAACCAACTTGTATGTGTATTAAAAGCTTTATGTGTACTCATTTTTTTAATGAAAACTACAGCAATAAATTAATTTTCTTTAAACTTTTCTTCCACATCCCGCAACCCCCTTAGGGGTCACGACCCACCTTTTGAGAACCCCTGGTGTAAATAATAAATTGGAATTATAAATTTAAAATTTATAAAAGATGAAAGATAATTCACAAATTATTTGGAAATCAATATTCATATGTAAACTTTCAATTTAACAAATGGACTATCATAAGAATTAGAAAAATACATATAGCCTTTTCAGCGTTTTTAATATAATGTTCTGTCTTAATATACAATCTTAATATTCAGTGCAATATACAATCCTAAATACTCAGTGCAATATACAATCCTAAATATTCAGTGCCTTTTATATACAGAATTTAATTTATGATTTATATTATGTACAGTATTTTTTACATAGCATCAAAAAAGCAATTTTCCTTCACATAAAGTTGCCACAAATTAGAAGGTTGTAAATATTAAGTCCAGAAGAATCTCGAAAAGGTAATCAATACGTCCAAGGCACATGAAAGATACTTTTTATGGATTAATTTGGAATCAGTATTTCAGACGGACTCATCGATTTGATAGACGGCTTGTCACCGGAAATGATTGTGCCCAATATGTCACATCCTTTCGACGCCATGTGTTGCACTTACAAGTCACCGAAAGAAAGGAATGAGTATGTATCACAACACTCCGCATGGAGGCGTGTTTTTCATGCACCTATTCTTCTTTAACGGAACACGAACTATACATTTTTGACGCAGTGTTCTGACAACCGTTATTCGAGAAACACCACATACACTGGGATCAATACCTTTGGAGGGCAGGAACATCAAAAGAAAACGATATAAAAAGAAAGAAAAGAAACTCAAACAGCTCCCCAAAAAAGAAACTGCTGGGTTTGACGGTAGTGAGAAAAGATGATGATTTCCAATTCCTTTTCCAATCGAAATATGAGAATCTGAACACAAGAAATGTTTTTAAAGATGCATATGGATATACCAAAATATGTCCGCTCAAATTTTCTCTGGTATTTTCTTCTTCAGTCAGTTTATTTGTTTGTATCATTTGCGTGCACCTAAAATTCGGATACTTTAAAACAACGTATTTTGTTTTTATTTCAGTATTTGTTTTCATAGAATTGTTGACAGCAAATGCAAATATCGATCTGACAACGTCATTTCAAAACACAAGCGTAACGGGTTTTAGACTTAAGAAAAATTCCACTATATCGCTGTTTATGTCGTATTTTTTTTATGGGTTTGAGCCTGAAGACATACATTTACGATTATTTGCTGAAAAGAAAGTGAAATATTATTATTAGATGCGTATTTATTTACATTTAAATAAATACATATAAGGTTATGAGTATTTTCTATTTCATTTAGTTTTATGTTTTTCTAGGTATTATTATAATTAAAATTGTTTTCGACTAGTCTTGAAAACATGTTATTTATTTTCTACCTGTGAAGTATATTGAATTTTTTTCAATGTACTTTAAGCTTACATATTTTGAAATCACTGCGAAATAAACAATAATATTTTTAAATACATGCTTCCAATATACTTTGACTTTCAAATGTATCTATTCTATTAAAAAATCAGTATTGTCGTAGTAAAAATGTTAAAAATAAAATATGTTTTAAAAGAATTCAAAGCAAAGCTTCATTTTTTGGAAAAAAATGTAGCTATTATTTAAAAACTAATTAAGAAAATATTTTGAAGTAAAACTTCCATTTCAAACGAATTTTTTTTCCAAAACAAAAATTTCAAATATCATTAAGTCGTTCCAACAATTTAATAAAAAAGAGCATATAAATTTTAATAACGATTGTTAAATTCTTTAGCTTATTCACTCTATTTTTTAAAATGCTCTGAATATTTTTAATGAATGCATTGTTTTTAACATTAATAGATTGTATATTTGAATCATATATAAAAATGAATTTACAGTAATTTATTAGCAGCAATCATTTCTCGTTCTAAAATTCCTTTTTAAGTAAAAATAAAGTTCATAATCATTTAAGAATGTTGAAGATTATTCCAATTGTATTTTTTTTTCTATTGAAATGCATTATATGATCTTTACAAATATTTTTGAAATTTAAATTTTTTGATAAGGGTTAAAAGAATAAGGTGTGGTTAGTATTATTTCTCATTTTCAAAATAAATCGTGCAAGTTCTCTTATTTTTGCTGCAAATCTATTCCAAGTGAACCATCTCAAATCAATTATCAAATTATAGACAAAAAGTTAGTTTGAATACCTAAAAGTCTTACTCTTTGAAATTTTTACACAATTAACATGAAAATGTTAAACGAAAAAGGGAAATATCTGTTAGAATCAGATATATTTCACCACAATAATTACGCAGTGTATGTATGAATAATTATCCCAACAAATCTATTAAATAAAAACGAAACAAAATACAGTAAAACCGGCTTTTGAGAGGTCTTTTTTTTATGAGATTTTATTTTTGAGCGGTTTTATGCTAGTTCGAATTTTTTAAGCGATATATGAACTTCAACATCGTTGGCATCGTTGTGATGATTTCTATTAGTGTACATATGCATGCAGGCTTCAAGACACTCTGTTTATTAGTTTTAAACAGTCTCCCAACAATGAGTATTTTTTTTTTCATTTGACGCTATAGCAACATACGCTTCGTATTCTGAGTTTCAACCACGATTCACGTTGTTAAGGATTTATTTTATAGTGATATTAAAGGTAAATAAATTCGTTACTTATGTTTCAAATTGTATATAGTTTTTATCAAGTGAGAAGATTATGTTGTTTTGTTTAAGAAATTTTGATATTTTCGAAATTTATATGCAAAAAGTATTTGTAACTTCTTTTACCAGTATTGCATCATTATTATGAATGCTTTTTTGAAATCAGATGTGTTTTTGAAAGGTTGACCTACTTTTACCAGCATTGCTTTGTTATTGTTTATTGTATATAAGTGTTTATAAATTTTCCTAATATTTTTTTGTGTGATTTCTTTTATATGGTGCCTATCTACCGAATGAAAGTAGGTATTTCTTGATAAAAGAATTTTACTCTACCTAAATTGCAATTATTCAAAAGATAATGTTTTGGATTTAAAAACTGTGTAAAAATCAATTTTGCACAGAAATAGTTTAGAAAATTATAAATAAAAGTGATAAAACATAAATTAATTAGCAATTAAAATTAAAATTTATTTTTTTAAAATATAGTCTAATATACGCGCTTCTACTTTCTATAATATGTCTATCTGGTAGTACTGGATAAAATGGTGTGTCAAAGCGAGCACTAATGTACACATACACACATGCAGTATTCACATCATAAGCAGGAAAACAACCTTTGGACTGAAGTGCACTTTTGGTCTAATGGTTATGTTCCGCAGTTACAGACCCAAACATTGCAAATTCAGGCCTAAAACAACTTGCATTAGCCGCACACACATAATCTTCTAACTTCATAGATTTAATGATGAGATTCCAGAATTTGTATTGAGTTATCAGTGGCATTATTAAGAGAACCGATGATAAACATTCCAACTAGCTAATATAATTGATTTGATTTGATTTTTCATCCTTAACTTTACCAGTTTTAAATTTCAAACTTTTGCATCATAATCTTATAAACATAAACATAAAAAATAAAACATATAAACATAAACATAAAACTTATAAAACTTATAAACATAAACTTATAAAAATAAACATAAATTTGTGCATCATAATCTTATAAACTAATGGTTTTGCAGCGTTAGCCTTATAAGCCAGATAACATCTAAGATACTGAAGGCGAGTTTTGTATTATGGCCATTTTACTCGGCTACAGGTCCTAGCGTCACGGGTTCATATGGCAAACTTCAAACGGTACATTGGTGACCTTGACAACGTAATCTTTTCCAACAGTCGTGGCGCCGTCTACCCGCAGCAAAACCGTCAGACTCACTTGACGTAAAGCAAGCAAACAAACTAAAATCGTCAGACTTAATTGACGAGCAAGTAGCAAACTTGCCATAACACTTGGCGCAATACAAACAAAAATCGTTCGCTTCTTAGCCGATTCATTGGTGTAGGAGCCTTATAAGCCATATAACATCTACGATATTGGCTCGACTTTTTTATTATAGTCATGTTACTCGGCAACAGGTCGTGGCATAGCGGGTTCGTATCATTACCTTCAATCAGTACAGTTTGAATAAAAAACAAATTTGACATTATGAAAAATATGTATCCCTTTGTATTTCATTTCAAATTGTTCTTTTCTATTTTATGAAGGCAATTTAAGACTAAATGTGTTCAGAAACAACTTCTGCTAACAAAACCAAAACTCTCTAAAAAAAAGCTTTATTATTTCCTTAACGCGAAATGGCGAAAGTATCAAGCAAGACACAGACATTTTCCTTCGTTGCGAGTCGAATAAAGCCAATGAGCATGGTTTTGACGTAATTTTTCAAACTGCGGATGGGTGGATTTTGAAATTCCCTCCTGACTCGAAGGCAGGTTTGTCGTGGGAGGGATTTATTGAAAGCCTTCCTAAATATTGCAAGCGTGGAACATTGAAATATATTTCAAAGCTGATAAATGACTCCCTTTCGATTTAAATCAGAATATAATTTACTGATACTCAGAAAAAGTTTGTATTGACTTCGTTTCTAAATCTGGGGCATTTATTCAGGAATTCTGAGCGTTTTTTTTTCTTCACATGTCATTTGCAGAAAGATAAACATTTGTATTTATTTTCTTTATAAATATATATGTATTTACTAAATTCATCATTTTGAAGCATTTCTGAGAACGATGCACAGCATTTTATTACTATCCTTATTTTATAAATATATATACTTGAACATTAATCATACAAAAATTAATCAAACAAATTTGCTGAAATTCATATAAATATCTTCGTTTCTGTAGTATTTATTTTTTATTAACTTTAATAAATAGAGGCAGTTAATAGTGATTAATAATTAATAGAAAATGACAGTTAAAGTTTATTTCAAGAAAATGCAATATTAATTGCAGTGATCATTAATAGTGATCATTATTTTTGTAACTAAAATTTACTTAAAAAAGATAAAATAAGGTGATAAAAACATCCAAAAAATATTCTTTCAGCATTTAAAGGGAATTATTTGAATTTCTAATATGAGTGAATTTATAAAATAATAAAAAAGTGACATTATAAGTAATAAATTTTACAACTTAAAATAATTTAGGTACTTACGTATTAGACCGTCGACACCAACGGTCGCCAATGGTTTAGAAACTCATTGGCGACAGATTCAAATTTGGCGATAAACCATCGACGCCCACAAAACCAACAAAATGGCGGAAGACGGTTAAGGTTTGAATCATTTTTTTAAAATAATGGCGTGTGTTTGTCATTCTTGGTGGTTTGGCAACTTATGGACTACGCCTTCAAATGTGGTGATAAAAATCGACAGTCTAATACGTAAGTATCATAATTTATTTATAAAAATAGTTATTAACCAACTTAATATTTACATGAAGTAAAACTGAATAATATCTACGAAAGGCATATAGATATTTTTAAAGCGACTTTTGCAATTATGAGTCAAATAATAATGCTAAAAAATATATCTAAAACTCAGCATGCATTCAGTTTCTCTTTGAAATACAAAATAAAAGGACAAATAATTTATATGTGATTATAAAAACAATATTTAACAATAATTTAAAAGTTTGCAAAATTTTTTGAATAATGATGATTGTAATTAAATTTGCATTTAAAAGAAGATATGAGTGAAATATTGAGAATTCAAATTAGGTTTTTGCAAAAAAAAAGAAGAAAAAATTGGATTTTCGTTGAGATAATAAACTTGTTGAAACAGAAAAGAAGTCATTTGAATGATCAAATCTGTATATGATTTGACTGTTTCCTAATCAGCAATGCAAAAAGACATAGTTTTAAAGAAATTATGAATCAATATAATAAATGCGGTAAATTTGGGTCACACCAATCCTTGAAATAAAATTATTTAATTATAATCTTATCGCCCCGGATATAACATATAAATGCTTTGCTATTGACTTTTATTCAAGTCAATGCTCTAAAGGCAGGGACTGGGATGTTTTGGGACAGGAGGTTATTCATGTTGTTGTTGTTACTTATGGCACTTGCCATGGACAAGCCTCGCTGATACATCAGCAGATTTTAAGCCGAAGAATATGCATCGCTTGTTTTCAAGTAGCGCCAATTAGGGTCAAGAGTACGACTTTAGCTACACAATAATCACATTCGCTTGCAGGCCCCATTTTACAGGGGGGAGGGCAGTTACACATCTCACTGACAGCATACAGAAGAAAAACTATGTCCCACCCGGGACTCAAATGACACGAGAAAGACGCTCTACTTCTTTGCAAGAAAGCCGGCAGGAAGTTATTAATTGAAATAAATATTTTTTTTACATATGCCATTTCTCGGTTCATAAATTAATTCCATTAGTAAGGTGGGATATTTTGGAGCAGGCGATGATAACTCAAATCCAAAATCAGGATAAATTGTGATTATTCTCACATAAATTCAAGATAAAAAGTTTATAAAACAAATAACTAAGAGTTCAAAATATTTTTTTTACAATATCTTTCACTGCAAATATTATCCTCGCTTTATCAAAAGATTCTGAAAAGCTACTTCAAAATGGCAGAGGAAATTTTATTTCGGCATTTCATATTCAATCCAAAACACACATTTTCCCAACTTTATACTATTCCGTGAGGCCATATGATTTCCCCAAATACCTTGATTTAAGTAACTTCTTTCAATATGTCGCCGCAGTACCTTTACTGATTAAATTTAGCCCAAACGCGCTGGGAATTGAACTATGTCAAAAGTCTTCCACTCTTTTCAGCGGCTCGCAGTGCTGTTGAAACAAAAGTAAAAGAAAAAAAAGCAGAAAAAAGTAATTTAGAGTCACTGATAATACCGCGAAATTCAAATCCTAAAGACCTTGAGCAATTCCAATCTAGTGAAACAATAGTATCCTGTAGCATCCAAAAACGAGAAGGTAATATTAACTCTATAGCTAAATGTAATTACTTCTGGGACTTGCATGTCCCTGAAGCATTACTTCGAGTAAGGGTTGAAACGAAAGAAGTACGTTACTGCCATCACTTTCAATGGAAAAATGGAATAGTTCGTGTAATACACTGTATCATAAAACCTTTGCCTCTTTGGGAAGTCCTCATAATGATTTTACAAAACGTTACTAGGTAATTTTTTTTCAAAAACTTGGGTTATATGAACATTTTAATTATAGAAGTAAAATTGTACTCATCTTTATTTGCATAATAAAAGAAGGTTGGATTTTTTTTTGTGTTATGTGACAATGTTCTACATTTTGAAATATATTTGGATACACTTGAAGCAGAAGACGACTGTGAGGCACAAAAAATGAAAATCACATCATCAAATATTTATTAGGAATAAAAATGCAAAATTTTGAGTAATCTAGTTGAGTTCGGAAAACTAATCAGGATAGATCTTGCCTCGAGAAGTTGAGCATTTTTATTCAGTAAAGAAACTAATGAAAACTACATTTTTATCTTACTCATTTTAAATGAAAGTAACTAATGAACATACGCATTTCTATATTATTTTAAATAGAAAATCTGGATATTGTTTCAGCGGCTATTAAGAAACGTTAGTAAAAATATTTGAATACCTCCAATTTTAAAGAATACATGGACGAGATACTTGTATACATTTACATTACTAAATAAAATGTAAGTATCTTATTTTTAAGGTATACTAAATTAAAATATCGAATCAAGAATAATTTTTAAAAAATCTTTTAATGTAATACGCTTTTATATTTTAAAATGTCTTTCTGAAAATATTTTAATGTAATATGCTTTATTAAATTTCACTGAGATATAAGAGGAACAAATGCACGATATAAAATATTATATGATGTAATAAAGTTATATATAGCAAATAATCTATAAATTTGATTCATAATTGTTGAATATATGTATTGAAATTTTTAAAAAGGCTTATAAGGAGGATAAATAATTGAAATTGAATCATAACTTTTTGTTGCTTTGCTTTCAGCTACAGATACCACAAATATTTAAATTTAATTTAACTAATCTCAATATGTATTTCAATTTTTTGATACCAATCATGCTTCGACATTCACATAAAATTAATCTTCAAATAGATTCTTAGTTAAGACATAAATCCCATTTCTATAATTCTCTTATTTAAAGATCTTCAGTGCTTTTTAGCTATTAAAACTTCAAATCTTGTAGAAACTGTTTTGAATTTATATAAAGGGTCTTTATTCAAGTTGCAGTAGAAATATAATGCAGCTTAAATGTAGAACTAAGACCTTTGGTAAGATTTAATTTATTTTTTTAAAAAATTATTAATCGTTTTTTTAATTATAAATTATTAAATTTCTAATTCCTTGGAATTTTTTTGAAATGTAGAATGCCAAGAAGTCAATGGAATGTAAACAAAAGTTCATGTTTTTTTTTTTATTTATTTAAAAGGCTTTGAAATTGAAAAGAATTACGAAATAAAAAACGCATTTGTTATCGATTGAAATAGAAATTTTTAAACCCAATTATTAATAGCTACTCAGTAAAAATTTATATGTCTTTGATGTTTTACGATGTATCTTCAATAATTACATCTTACCATAGTGATTTTTTAGAATATCTGTAATAAAGATATTTACTCTGAAAGAAAATTTCTTTATAAAACCGAATAAATGCTAACTCAATAAACATAATTTTAGAATCTAAGATTTTTATGAATCTGAATAGTATTTATTTGAAATATGGAGTTATATAGTGCAGCTAAAATAAATGCTAATATTGATCAGTAATCCTTAAATGATATGTGTGAAAAAAATTTAAGGCAATTTAATTCCCAACGCAATCAAATTTAAGGATTTACAAGCACACTTTGGTTTTAAATGTTAAAAAAAGAACCTAATTAGAATAAATATTAATGAATAAATTCATAGCAATTATTAGGCATAGTTATTTTTTTTATTGAAATTGTATGTGTTGTAATGCTGGGTAAGATATCATTTATTATTAAATCTAAAATGGACTATTTATGAAATAAAATTAAATATAATCCCTTAATATGTTTTTATTTTTTTAATTATTACTTGTTATAAGGGTATTTACACATATATCTCCTCTAAAGCTATGATTTTGATAGATATTTGTATTTTTTATTTATGTTTGTAGAATTCTAAGCTATAAATTATTTTTTGTATAAATTATGAAACACAAAATAAAAGAAGCAAAGCAAATGCATAATTATAGTTAATTTTATATCTTAATAAAATTATCCAAGTTAATTATAAACAAGATGACTCGATTAAAGCAACTTCAGGTTTTCTCGTGGCAATGTGAAACGATGTTTTTCGCTTATGGTATTCAAGCACAAATTAGTCAAGATAAGTGGAAACAAACAAAAATGCTAAGTACTGTCACGAGTCTTTTTTTAATGTTTTCCTATATTAATCTGATCTGACAATTCAAAGTGATGACTGATTTGTAAGTGAACCTGGGATTTGGTTCGCTACTATTCGTAACAATGTCATTCGCGTATGACAGCTAAGACCGGTCAGTTGTCAAATTACTCCGAGCTGCGCTTCCTCTTCCCAAGGTAATCGAGGTTATACGGTCCCATAACAACCAGAAGTAGGATTACGGAAGCTCTCTTCAATAATTGTAAGTGTCACTTGTGAATTCCTCCCACTTAGCAAAACCGAAGATGATTGGACCCTGTCAAACTCCTCTAACCTCAGCAGGTTACCGACCTGTGTTCTGACTGTTAGAGTAATTGCTATGGCCATTTCGGTCGTCTCATCATTACAACAGTACGGTCTCTCATTTAAGTACTAGACAATACTCGGGGGTAGTCGTCGTTACCGCTAATAGATTGGGCAGATTGCCAAAGGTATCTGTTATGCTCCCCTCCAAAGGAGGCCAATGGTCGATTAATGCGAAATGTTCTTCGAAAATCGTTTAATTGGGCTATTTAACTGATTTGGATTGTTTGATATTGTATAATTATGCTTTATTAATGGCAGCTAAGTAAGCAGATAGGATGCCTTTGTTGAGAATGCGGAGAGTTTCAAGATATCGGGCAATACGGTTTTATTTCGAGTGGCGAAACGCCGTTATAATTCTAATTTGTTCTTTTAAAAGATTCTTTTAGATTGAGAAGAATTATAAGTAGGCAATTTCGTTTAATATTGCCTAAAACAGAGTAATATTGATTCTCATTACTTCACATTAAGGTATTGTTATTAAAATTGTAATATGAATAAAGGATGTATTTTGTTAATTAAATGCTATGCAGGTTGATAGTCTAGCATTAAATTATATTTATCTAAGAAATAAGCCAAGATTATAATTGTAATTAAGATGCTGATTTGATTATCTCTAAGATACATCATGTAGTAGTTCAGGTTGCACATAGAAGAAAACTTTGGGTTCAGAGGTCTCTGATTATATAGGAAAGCAAGTAATATACAAAAAATATGCCAGTTCCTACTTAGATCAACAAAGAAAAATTTCATTTTAGTAATTTTTATTAAATAATTACAATTAATATAAATACTTTTATCAAAACATTATTGATTTTCTCAACAATTGAGTTAGTATTCTTCACCTTAACGAGAAAAATACTGAAATCCTCACATTTTTTCCAATCAAACTTCTGCCGGTTGATTTCATTCTTCATTACAAACTTCAGTGTTTAATGAAGAATTGAAGAAACTATATCATCTTCATCTTAAATGGAAGAAACAATACTTCTATTTAAAGTATTTAAAATTAATTAAATTTAATTAATGAATTAATATTTAAAAAACTTTATTAACATCAACATAAGAAATATATTTGAACTTGAGTGGATATATATATATATATATATATATATATATCGGGTGTTCAAAAAAGTTCCCATACTCCAAATTTAAAAAATCATTTTCCATGATTTTTTTTCAAGTATATTAAATTTTGCCATACGAGTAATGAAACCATGGACATGCTTGAAGCCTTTCTCGGCGATCGACTTATCTCAAAAAAATCTTTGGCCACCTCGATCCCCTGATCTGACCATCCCGGACTTTTTTCTGTGATGATATTTAAAGGACAACATTTATGAAGGTGATCCTCAAACAATAGATGATTTGAAAATCGCAATTACCCAAAGGATACAAGAAATCACTCCTAGCATGTTAAAACGCGTTTTGAAAAACATGCGCAAACGAGTTCAGCTTTATCTCCAAGAAAGGGATGGACATTTTGAACATTTATTATAAATGTAAGCTTAGTATTTTTTCCTTAGTTATGTTAAAAGTGCTTTTTATCATTAGCATAAAAATAATTCTTTTTAAACCTACTGTTTTTGTAAAATAAATTCACAAATCATCAGTACGGGAACTTTTTGGACACCTTGTATATATCCAAAATTGATGACTATTAACATATTTTACTCAAATGATGAATCTGATCCAGGCACCAAATTGTTGGATCGGATTTAAAGAGGGGGGGGGGGGTTCAGCAATGAATTGAAAACACAAAATCAGTGGGACTGACTAAAATTCCTCGTGAATAGTTTTTGTTCTTATGTAAATGGAAAAAATGATAAATTCCCAAAACAAATTGCTGAGTTCGATTACGCGTTTAAATAACTTGTAATTCGAAGGGGTGAAATTAATCAAAAGTTAGACGCTGTATGGACATTGGGAAATAAGAATATTCAATTTTAGAGGTTATTTTTAGTGCTTGATGCCTATTCCCAGTTAATAAATCCATTCCAAACACGATTACTTAAAGTCAAAATGCAGTATCGAACAAAAAATATATTTTTGCAGTGTTCACTGAGAATAATAGATTAGGGAAATAATTTATGCATCAATATTTGCAACAAGTTATTAAATGTTTAGCGACTGAGAAGAAAAAGTAAAATACAGATCATTTTTATTCATTGAAGGAAAATGTTTATCGCAAATTATTCCTTCGTTTTCAAAAAAACAAAAATTTTAATCTTTCCACGCAGTTATTTTTATTTTACAAAGCCTCTTCAGCTTTAACTATTGTATAATCATGATGCTATGCATTTTTAATTTGCAAGTATTAATTTATTTTTCTTTAACTGATAGATATCTAGAATTATTCTCATCTCTGCGCAATATGCCTATCATAATCAAAATAGAAAATGCGACGATATTTCATTAGGGAAAACAGTAATCATTTTATTTTTATGAAAGCACAATTATTCCAATTCAACAAATAATTTGGTATTCTTTTCCTTAACAAACTGAAGTAAAAATCATGATTTCCAGAAAATAAAACTGGGAGACGCTATAAAAAGGTCTTCATTAGAAAAAAAAACATATAATAAGAATAAAGATTTTTCCTTTCCCTGTTTGATATTTATAAATTACGATTCTTTTCATATGCAAATTACTTTATTTACACATTCTCTCACTTAGGTTGGCTTTGGGGGAAAAGATTTTATATTTCTTAATCGGAAAAGCAATTACGAACCGTATTCATTTCTTCTACGAATAATTAGTCCTATTTTTTCGTAAATCGTATCCACGGACACCGACAAGAACAAAAGTCATTGAATTGATTGCAATATCTTCAGTTTTTTTTTTTTGTTTGCAAATTTTCTTTTTCCTAAATTGAAAGCATAAAAATCGCTGCGCTTGTCTGAGTTAATTTCTGCATCTGACTCGGCTCAATAAAACATTTAGTATTATTATTATTATTATTTTCTTCGAGAGGAAGAAATACTCAAAACAATTATTCATAAAAAAATAAGAAAAACAGCACGATCGATATTGTTTATGAAAAAGTTAATCGATAACGCTGTCGAAGGTAGTCTTGTATTAAGCAGTTTCGATTACAACCATCTTTTATATTCTTACTTTTTCCGCCGCTTCTAATCTTTTATGCTGTTGAAAAATGCAAGCCCGGCCATTATTATTTGTTCAGCCAAATACCCATTAATCTTCTTGAACTCAGCTGGATATTGAGGTAGATTTTTGTTTGCTTGTTTCTTTTTGTATTGGGATTAATATTCTGTTACGCATTGGAGGTGAAGGAACAATGGAGATAATCACTGCCGAACAGGAAAAGAATGTTTTATAAAGAAGCTCCTCGCTGTCTTAAGCTAGATAGGATTACAAAGAAAGACTTTTTTTTCCCCTTCGCTCTTTCTTGCTAAAAGTAGCTTTCAAAGCCTGTACTTTCACCTAAACTATTTTCAAATTTCACCTCGTGGAGAGAGAGATATGATTGAAAATTCATTAACCATGCACGGCTGATTTCTCGGTAGGTTGTTTATATAGCACGCCGATAGAAAATAATAATGACGGCGCCTAAACACATTACGAATTTTTTTTGTTAAGAAAGAAAAATATAATTTAACTTAAAGTTTTATAAGGAAATTTGAAGTTAATGCTTATTTAAAAGATTTTTTACAAAGATACCAACTACATACTGAAGCCAAAGCAGTTTTATACAGATCTCAATTTTAACAATGTGATAAACTCTATAAGGAAAATGTGCATATGGTAAAAAATAAAATATTCATTTTTTTGTGAAGAAAATGTTTGTTTATTTTTTCGAAACGATTATATTTCTATAAAATAATGTTTAAAAGATGATTTTAGAAAATTCACTTTAATCTGCAAATCTGAAAGTGGAAGAAAAATTATTTTCATTTTTTAACTAAGTGTATACAAATTCAAAGTTAGTAATAACACAGGTAAAATGTGATGTTTGGAATTAATAATTTTTTCAATAAATAATTATATTTAACGAAGGTTTTTTTTCCTCAAATTTCAGAATATTTGTATAGATTATTTTAAATCTTTCATTATTTTATGTTGGTATTAAATTTTGCTATAGTTTTTATATTGAGGCATGATTTAAGTAATAATTGTTGAGCATTTATTAAGTTTTATAAAAAGATATTATCAAGCATTTTAACAAATAAATACCATGCATAATTATGGTAATTATTGAATTTACATACAAGCTTAAATGCACAAAGTTAATTATTTTATTGATTTACTATTTATAAAGCCCCATAAGCAATAATCGTTACTAAAATAAATATTTCAAATTAGCATCATTTTTCTTTCAATAAAGTTTTTTCAATCTTGCAATTACCCTCAGGAGAAATATTCGGTATTTAAAACTCAAAACTAACACGAATGTATATCGATATACTTTTCTTTATTGGAAAAGATAATTATTAATAAGAAAAACTCTCGATCTTGAAAGATATTATTACATTCATTACCATCGGTTATTAGAACTTTTATTATGATTTTCATTTTTTCATTTAGCTTTTCTTTAAGTTGCCTTTTATTACCATTTCATTATACCTTTTTTATAACAATGGCTTCAAAAAAACTTCTAAAGTAATTATTTTCCAAAATAGTACTTCTTTTTAGGTGCATTAATTGAGTCTTAATATTCCATTTACAATAGAAAGATGTTCATTAACTATGGACGAATGATTGATAATGGTTTATGCGCCTTGTATTCTATTTAAATAAAAAATCCAGTATCAATGAATATTTGAATATTTCCCTACATTAAATATATACAGATAAATCAGACAGATGCATTTAAAATGGAAACTCCATTATACACTTTTGTTATTCAGTAACAATCGTCTCAGAAAAAAACTCCACAGTCGCTTTGGAACAATGCTGAAAGTTGTAATTTTTGGTTTCTCTCAAGTGTGGACAGGCATAATTCAGAGAAAAAAGCATTTTAAATCTTAAAAAAAAACCCGAAATACATTTGAAAGAGTTTATATGTTTTTTGTTGGAAAGTTTCAATATTTTATGCATAATAAAATGATATTCAAGATAGCTAATGAATTCTTATATATCAATTAGACACTGATCTAAACAAAAATAAACTTCATAAATATTAGTGTTCTTTTGCCGTTTTGTATTTCTCAAATATTTTCATTAATAAAGCTGGAAAAAATAAATGATTCTTATTCTTTAGATAAATTAAAAGTTTATAATTTTTTGCTTTGAAAAAACATTTCATCAAATCTTCTGAAAAAATATATTATCTAAAGTATGAAATTATTTTGATAAGCCTGAAATATTAATTAGCTGTTCAATTCGCATAGCTAAAGGATAGCTAATATTTAAACATACTGTTTTTATTTGATGCCTTACTTTGTCTTATCTTTTTCTATGAGCTACATCATTAATTTTGTAGAGGAAACTAATCCTTATTTTCGAGAATGCGTTTTATTTTAATTTAAGCTTTAAATAAGCTTCAAATTCCATTACACTGTGAATTTTTCTATTACTTTTTAAACTATAAAAAATTGATGAACGAAAAGTATTACAGTTTTTGCATGCAATATCATATCTAGCTTAATCTTTATTAGTTAAATAAAAATATAGATATTTAAACGAATTTTTTTGTATTTTCTTAGCATTAATAAGAAAGCTCAAAGTTTAAAGGAAAACAAGTCTTATTTACTTCAATTTATAAGTTTAGCATGTGTTGACCGCGTTCAATTTATAGAGTTCTATATAACCATGTTGTTCAAATTCAATTCATCATGGAAATTTCAGAGAAAATTATTCTTTACTTATAAAATAATCATTTTTCTTATTCAGCATAATATTAATTGCTTAAAACAATCTTCTCTTGATCAGCAAATGCAGAAAATTCCGAAATCAAAATTCAATTATTTATAATTTATTATTATGAAATTTCAATTATTTAGAAAATAGTTGAGACCTTCATGATTAAATATTTGATAAAATAGAGAGAATAATTTGAATAGGAAGTAAATGTTGCTATGTAATGTAATCCATTGTTGGAAGCTAGACAAAAAAAATGACGTTTAAAAATTGTCAAAGTGCTGAAAGAGTCTTGCAAGAGTATTGAAATTGTGACTTTAAGAAAAAAAATTAGAATGTTATAAAATTCATTTTCGCTCAATAATATCTTCATAAATTATTTCGAAAAACGCCAAAATTGAACTTAATTTTTAATTAATTAAAATTTCAAAATAGAAATCATGCCAAGGTACGCATTTCCACTAATCAATGTATAGACGTAACAAATCTGCAGCTGTATATAAAATATTCAGCATGCTGAAAAACACACTCATATTTATCTTTATTATTATAGAGTAACATATTTTCGCCTGAGCTGTAAATGGAATTTTCGGAATGAATAATTAAGCTGATTTTTTAACGTACTTACTTTATTGCTTTACATTGTATCATTAAGATTCACACCTCATATGATATATGAACAAGAAGTATTTTACTATCTAAAACTTGCAAGATTAATCAAATGAAAATAAATTGTTTTTTTTAATATTTATTATACGTATATAAAAAATGTCCAAGTCACATTGATCTTCTATCTTAAACAGGTTCTTAAATCATCAAATATTCTTAACCACATTAAACCAAAATGAATTTTTC